>OY978471.1:0-16972 GCA_963854805.1 Plagodis dolabraria | reverse complement strand
AAATTATCAATATAAATAAAAAAATTAATATTCATAAAATAAATCTAAATAAATAAATTTTAAAATTATTTATTTGATAAATATTATAAAAAATAGAGTAATTTTTTAATATATTAAATATTCCTCAACCTCTATATATTTCTCTTCAACCAAAATCAATATTTTTAACTAATTTTTGACTATAATTTAAAAAATAATAAACTAACCCATAAGTTCTTAAATTAGGTATAAATCACATTAAACATAAAAATGTACTTAAATTATAAGTTAATAAATATTTATTTAAAGAATAAATATTTATGTTTCTAATAATATAGCCTATTATCATACCTAACAAACTAACATAAATTACTATTATTTTTAAATTAAAAGGTAAATAAATCATATAAGGATAATAAAAAATTATTCATATTAATATTCTACCTCTAATTACTCTCATAAATAATAAAACTAACATACTTTTAATTATCACATAATCTTCATCATATAAATTATAAATACTTAATAAATTATAATCATTAATTATTAAATATATTCTTAACCGAATAGTATAATACATAGTTAATCCTGTAGAAACATAATATAAAAAAAAAATTAAAAAATTAAAATTTCTAAATCTTACTATTTCTAAAATTAAATCCTTAGAATAAAATCCCGCTAAAAAAGGAATACCACATAAAGCCATATTAGAAATATTTATGCAAAGACAAGTTATAGGAATATACAATCTAATTCCACCTATAAAACGAATATCTTGCATATCCCCCATTAAATGAATAATAACCCCAGCACATATAAATAATAAAGCTTTAAATATAGCATGTGTTAATAAATGAAAAAAAGCTAAATTAGGTAAGCCTATTCTTAAAATTCTCATTATCAACCCTAATTGTCTTAAAGTAGATAAAGCAATAATCTTTTTTAAATCAAATTCATAATTAGCAGAAATACCAGCTATAAATATAGTTAATCTAGAAAATAATAATAACAATTTAAAAAATAAAGTATCAAATAATAATAAATTAAATCGAATTAATAAATAAACCCCAGCCGTTACTAATGTAGATGAATGAACTAAAGCAGAAACAGGAGTAGGGGCTGCTATAGCAGCAGGCAATCAAGATCTAAAAGGAATTTGAGCTCTTTTTGTTATAGCTGCTAAAATAATTATAATTCTAACATAAATTATTGAATAATCATTTTTTATAAATTCTAAATAAAAAATATAATTTCAACTACCAAAATTCATTATTCATGAAATTACAATTAAAATTATTACATCACCAATTCGATTAGATAAAGCAGTTAATATACCTGCATTATAAGACTTTAAATTTTGATAGTAAATTACTAAACAATAAGAAACCAACCCTAATCCATCTCAACCTAATAAAATTCTAATTATATTAGGACTAATAATTAATAAAATTATAGAAAAAACAAATAATAATACTAAAATAATAAAACGCATTAAATTTAATTCTGAACTTATATATCTTTTTCTATAATAAATTACCACAGAAGAAATTAAAGAAACAAATATTATAAATAATAATGATATTCAATCTAATAAAATTGATATTACCACTCTTAAAGAATTAAATGAAATAATTTCTCACTCTAAAAAAATAACTATATTATTTATTAAAAAATATATTATAAAAAAAAAATTTAATAATATAAATATAAATAAAAAAAAAAAAGAAATAAAACAAATAGAAAAATAATTTTTATTTATAATTTAAAATGAATTTTATCATATTTTTGACTCCACAAATCAATATTTTTATTAAATTATTTAAATAAAATCAAATTATTCTATAATCAATTTTTATAACTAAAATATTTAAAGGTAATCAATGTAATATCAATAATAAATACTCACGAGAACTGCCCATATAAAATCTATATATACCATAATAATATTTTCCATGTTGAGTATAAGAATATAAATATAATCTATAACCAGCACTAAAAAAAGAAATTAATATTAACATTAATATAGAAAAAGAAGATCAACTCATTAATCTATTAATCAATATAATTTCACCTATTAAATTTAATGAAGGAGGGGCTGCTATATTAGAAGATAATAATAAAAATCATCATAATCTTATAGAAGGTATAAAATTAATCATACCCTTATTAATTAATAAACTTCGTCTATTAATACGCTCATAATTAATATTAGCCAAACAAAATATCCCAGAAGAACATAATCCATGCCCAATTATTAATAAATAAGAACCTAAAAATCCTCAATAATTTATAATTATAATCCCACAAATAACTAATCTTATATGAGCAACTGAAGAATAAGCAATTAAAGATTTAATGTCAACTTGACAAAAACACTTTAATCTAATATAAAAACCACCTAATAAACTAATAATAATTCAAAAATAATTTAATTTTATATTAATTTCTTGTAAAAAAATTATAACTCGTAATATCCCATAACCACCTAACTTTAATATAATACCAGCTAAAATTATAGAACCTGAAACTGGAGCTTCAACATGAGCCTTAGGTAATCATAAATGAACAATATATATGGGTATTTTAACTAAAAAAGCTAAAATTATTCTAATATATAATAAATAAAAATTTATATTAAAAAATTTTAAAAAATAAATTATAATACAATTAATTTCTCTATAAATATAAAAAATCCCCATTAATAAAGGTAAAGAAGCAAATAAAGTATAAAATAATAAATATATCCCAGCTTGAATTCGCTCAGGCTGATACCCTCATCCAACAATTAATATTAATGTTGGAATTAATCTACCCTCAAAAAATAAATAAAATATAAATAAATTTATAACTCTAAAAGTTAAATATAATATTAACAATAAAATAATAATATTAAATAAAAAAAATCTATAATAAAAATTTATTTTATATAAATTTTCACTTGCTATAATTATCAAAATACAAATTCAAATTCTTAATATAATTAAACCAAAAGATATAATATCACAAGAAAATAAATAACTTAAATTAGAATAAATATTAACTCTTAATCTTAAATTCATAAAAATAAATATTATAAAAAATAATATTATTTGAACCATTCAAAATATATTTTTTATAAAACATAAAGGAATCATAAAAATTATCATAAATAAAAACTTTATCATTAATTATTATAATAAATTAAATCTTTTAAAATAATCATTACCATGAGTTCGAATTAAAGAAACTAAAATAGAAAGTCCTAAAGCCCCCTCACAAACAGAAAAAACTAAAAATACTATTAGTATATAAATTTCATAATTTAATATTAATAAATAAATTAAAAATAAAAAAAAAACACTTAATACCATAAATTCTAATCTTAATAAAACAATTAATAAATGTTTATATTTAGAAACAAAAATTAAATTACCAATAATAAATATAAAAATAATAATTATATACATATATTTAACTATCATTAGTTTTTATAGTTTAAAATAAAACATTGGTCTTGTAAATCAAAATTAAGAAATTTCTTTAAAAACTTCAAAGAAAAAGAAATTTCTTTATCTATAATCTCCAAAATTATAATTTTAATTAAACTATTCTTTGATATAACAAAAATATTTATTTCAATATTAATATTTTCAATTTCTATTATTATAATTTTCCTTAATCATCCACTATCAATTGGATTAATAATTTTAATACAAACCTTATTAATATGTTTAATCTCAGGAATATTAATTAAAACTTATTGATTTTCATATATTTTATTTTTAACATTTTTAGGAGGTTTACTAGTATTATTTATTTATGTTTCAAGAGTTGCTTCAAATGAATTATTTAATTTAACAGTAAATATTAAATTAATTATAATAATTTTAATTTTTATTATTATTATAAACCAAATTTATTTATATTTTTATGAAAATTTAAATTGAATAAATTTAAGTAATAATATAAATGATAATAATAATTTTTTTATAATATCATTTTTTAATAATGAAAACAAAATTAACTTAAATAAACTTTATAATAATCATACTTATATAATAATAATAATACTAGTAATTTATTTATTTGTTTCTTTAGTTTCAATTGTTAAAATTACTAATATTTTTTATGGCCCTTTACGATCAATAATTTAAATTAAAAAAAAATTACAAATGTTAAATAAAAACTTTTTAAGATTACGAAAAAATCACCCAGTTATTAAAATTATTAATGGATCATTAATTGATTTACCCTCACCATCAAACATTTCAGCATGATGAAATTTTGGATCTTTATTAGCTTTATGTCTAATCATTCAAATTATTACAGGATTATTTTTAACTATATATTACACAGCAAATATTGAATTAGCTTTTTATAGAGTTAATTATATTTGTCGAAATGTAAATTATGGTTGATTAATTCGAACTTTACATGCCAATGGAGCATCATTTTTTTTTATTTGTATTTATTTACATATTGGACGAGGAATTTATTATGAATCATTTAACTTAAAATATACATGAATAGTAGGAGTAATTATTTTATTTTTACTAATAGCAACTGCATTCATAGGATATGTTCTACCTTGGGGACAAATATCATTTTGAGGAGCAACAGTAATTACAAACTTATTATCAGCAATTCCTTATTTAGGGACCATACTTGTTAATTGAATTTGAGGAGGATTTGCTGTAGATAATGCAACACTAACCCGATTTTATACATTTCACTTTTTATTACCATTCATTGTATTAATAATAACTATAATTCATTTATTATTTTTACACCAAACTGGATCAAATAATCCATTAGGATTAAATAGAAATATAGATAAAATTCCATTTCACCCATTTTTTACATATAAGGATTTAATTGGATTTATCATTTTAATATTTTTATTAGTTATATTAACATTAACTAACCCATATTTACTTGGAGATCCTGATAATTTTATTCCTGCCAACCCATTAGTAACTCCAGTCCATATTCAACCAGAATGATATTTTTTATTTGCTTACGCTATCTTACGATCCATTCCTAATAAACTTGGAGGAGTGATTGCATTAGTAATATCAATTTTAATTATTATTATCTTACCTTTTACTTTTAATAAAAAAATTCAAGGAATTCAATTCTACCCTATTAATCAAATTATATTTTGATTCTTAGTAGTTATAATTGTATTATTAACATGAATTGGAGCAC
Source organism: Plagodis dolabraria (assembly GCA_963854805.1). Classification (NCBI taxonomy): domain Eukaryota; kingdom Metazoa; phylum Arthropoda; class Insecta; order Lepidoptera; family Geometridae; genus Plagodis; species Plagodis dolabraria. The sequence goes on along the minus strand of OY978471.1, from coordinate 11,806 downwards.
GTCCAGTAGAAGATCCTTATATTATAACAGGACAATTATTAACATTTTTTTATTTTTCCTATTTTATTATTAACCCATTAATTAATAAATACTGAGATACGTTATTATTTAATTAATTAATGAGCTTGTAAATAAGCATTTGTTTTGAAAACTTAAGAAAGAATTATTATTCTATTAATTTATACTAAAAAAAATTATATTATTAAATTAAAAATACTTTAACCCCTAAATAAAACAATAAAAAATTTAAAGAAACAGGTAAATATCCTTTTCAAGATAAATATATTAATTTATCATATCGATAACGAGGTAATGTACCACGAACTCAAATAAATAAAAATGAAATAAAAACTAATTTCATATAAAATAATAAAGTCATATTATAACCTCCTATATAAACTAAAACAAACAATATTCTTATAAATAAAATTCTTGAATATTCAGCTAAAAAAATTAAGGCAAATCCTCCTCTTCTATACTCAATATTAAACCCAGAAACTAATTCTCTTTCACCCTCAGCAAAATCAAAAGGTGTACGATTAGTTTCAGCTATTCTTGAAGATAATCAACAAATAGCTAAAGGAAATATAATAAAAAAAAATCAAATTAAATCTTGAAATTTTATAAAATTAATTAAATTAAAATCCATGATTATAATAACACCAGATATAAAAATCAAAGCTAATCTAACCTCATAAGAAATAGTTTGTGCTACTGAACGTAACCCCCCTAACAAAGCATAATTCGAATTTGATGATCAACCAGCAATTATAACCGTATAAACCCCTAAACTAGTACAACAAAAAAAAAATAATACCCCTAAATTAAATCTCACTAAATTAAAATAATAGGGAATTAATATTCAAATAATTAAAGATAAAATAAAACTAATAACAGGAGAAAAATAATAAGAAATATAATTAGAATAAAGAGGAAAAGTTTGTTCTTTAGTGAATAACTTAATAGCATCTGAAAAAGGCTGTAAAATCCCAATTAAACCAACTTTATTAGGGCCTTTTCGAATCTGAATATATCCTAAAACTTTACGCTCTAACAAAGTTAAAAATGCAACTCCAATTAAAACCCCTAAAATTAAAATAATTAAACCAATAAAAATTAAAATAATATCATTTATAAATAACATATACTACTTATATAATAAATATTATATATTCATGAACTCTAAAATCATTACATTTTTCTGCCAAAATAGTTTTAATAAAACAAATTTTTTATTATAAACCTTATTTTTTTTTATATTTTTTTTCATTATTAATAAAATTCATCAAAAATAATTTAATTAAAATATTTGATCCTTTCGTACTAAAATATTTAAATTTTTAAAAGATAGAAACCAACCTGGCTTACACCGGTTTGAACTCAGATCATGTAAGATTTTAATGATCGAACAGATCAAAAATTTTAAACTTTTGCATTTAAATTTTATCTTAATCCAACATCGAGGTCGCAAACTTTTTTTCTTATTTGAACTAAAAAAAAAAATTACGCTGTTATCCCTAAGGTAATTTTTTCTTATAATCAATAAAATTGGATCATTATCCCACTTATTTATGTAATAAATTTTAAAAAAAGTTAAATATATTTTTTTATCACCCCAACAAAATAATTTATTTTATAAAAATCACAATTTTATAAATAATTAAATAATAAAACTAATTATAAAACTCTATAGGGTCTTCTCGTCTTTTTAATTTATTTTAACTTTTTAAATAAAAAATTAAATTCTACAAATTAACTAAGAGACAGTATATATCTCATCCAATCTTTCATACAAGTCACCAATTAAGAGACTAATGATTATGCTACCTTTGTACAGTCAAAATACTGCAGCCCTTTAATTTAATTATCAGTGGGCAGATTAGACTTTAAATAAAACTCAAAAAGACATGTTTTTGTTAAACAAGTGAATATAAATTTTTGCCGAATTACTTTTAATTAATTTTATATTAAATAATAATTTTAAATTTATATATATATATATATATATTATAATATACTAATTTTATCATTATTTCTAATTTTATTTAATTAAAAATATTTTTTTTATAAAAAATTAAATATTAAAAATTAAATTTTTATTTAATTGAAATTATTTATAATAAAATAAAATTTATTAACAATATAAATTATAAAATTTTCAAAAATTTATTAATTATTATAAAAATTTAATTTAAAGCTTATCCCTTAAAATATAAAATTTAATTTTTTCATAATTAACTAATTAATAATGAAAAAAAATCAAATTTAAAATTAAATTTTTTTCTAAAAAAACTAGATATCTTTAAAAACGAATAACATTTCATTTCTAAATAATTATTAAAAATATTTTTACAACAATAAATTATTATAATTATTTAATTCTTTTAAATTCGAGAAATTAAAATTAAATTAAATTTTATTAATAAACTCTGATACACAAGATACAATAAATAAAATTTACTTTTTCATAAATTTTTTTTCAAATATTTCAAAATTCTTTCACAATACTAATTAACTATAAAATTATTAATTTTTTCTTTATATAATACTTTAACCCCCATTAAAATAAATATATTAATTAAAATTAATTTTATTATTCATAAATATTTATTAATTTGTCCCCTCAAATTAATTAATATTTATTAATATCTTTTCAATGTAAATGAAATACTTAGTTAATCAAGCTCTAATTTGATCTTTCTAGAGACACTTTCCAGTACCTCTACTTTGTTACGACTTATTTCAATTTATAAATGAAAGCGACGGGCAATATGTACATACTTTAATTTTAAATCATTTAATTAAATTAAAATTAAATTACATTTAAATCCACCTTCATTTAAATTTTACAAAATAAAATTCATTTAAATAAATTTATTGTAATCCATTATATTCTTAATTATAATCTGCATCTTGATTTGATTTAATTTTAATTCATAATTTTAAAATATTATTTATTATTAAAAAATATTTTTTTAACAACGATATACAAAATAATAAATTAAGTAAATTCATTCGTGGATTATCGATTAATAAACAGATTCCTCTAAATAAACTAAAATACCGCCAAAATATTTAAGTTTTAATAAATAATTATTTACTATTTTAGTATTTTAAATTTAAATTTTAAATAATAGGGTATCTAATCCTAGTTTAAATATAAAATTTATTAAAAATCATAATTTTAATAAATTAAATTAATATAAAATTAAAATTTCACCTAATAATTTTAATTATAAATTAAAAAAAAATTAAATTATTAATTAAATAACTAATAAAATTTAATTTAATTTTTGTATAACCGCAACTGCTGGCACAAAATTTGTTAATAATTTTTATATTACTAAATCTTAATTTCTTAAATTTTTAATGTTAATTACTACAAATAATAAATATTTTTTAAATAAATCATTATTAACACTAAAATTTATATGTAAAATAAATGTAAAATAAATTTCATAAACCATATAAATTTTTATTTATATGTGAAAAATTATGTATAGATTTTTTTTTTTTTTTTTTATATTAAAATGTAAATTAATATATATATATATATATATATTATATATTAAATATTTAATATAATATTAATATTAATTATTAAATATTTAATGTAATATTAATATTAATTATTAAATATTTAATGTAATATTAATATTAATTATTAAATATTTAATGTAATATTAATATTAATTATTAAATATTTAATATTCTCTCTATTTATTTTAATTAATATCCGTTATAAATACAAATTTGCTATATAAACTTTTAATAATTTTTAATTATATATTAATTAATAATATATATATTAAATATTTAATATAATATTAATATTAATTATTAAATATTTAATGTAATATTAATATTAATTATTAAATATTTAATGTAATATTAATATTAATTATTAAATATTTAATGTAATATTAATATTAATTATTAAATATTTAATATTCTCTCTATTTATTTTAATTAATATCCGTTATAAATACAAATTTGCTATATAAACTTTTAATAATTTTTAATTATATATTAATTAATAATATATATATTAAATATTTAATATAATATTAATATTAATTATTAAATATTTAATGTAATATTAATATTAATTATTAAATATTTAATGTAATATTAATATTAATTATTAAATATTTAATGTAATATTAATATTAATTATTAAATATTTAATATTCTCTCTATTTATTTTAATTAATATCCGTTATAAATACAAATTTGCTATATAAACTTTTAATAATTTTTAATTATATATTAATTAATAATATATATATTAAATATTTAATATAATATTAATATTAATTATTAAATATTTAATGTAATATTAATATTAATTATTAAATATTTAATGTAATATTAATATTAATTATTAAATATTTAATGTAATATTAATATTAATTATTAAATATTTAATATTCTCTCTATTTATTTTAATTAATATCCGTTATAAATACAAATTTGCTATATAAACTTTTAATAATTTTTAATTATATATTAATTAATAATATATATATTAAATATTTAATATAATATTAATATTAATTATTAAATATTTAATGTAATATTAATATTAATTATTAAATATTTAATGTAATATTAATATTAATTATTAAATATTTAATGTAATATTAATATTAATTATTAAATATTTAATATTCTCTCTATTTATTTTAATTAATATCCGTTATAAATACAAATTTGCTATATAAACTTTTAATAATTTTTAATTATATATTAATTAATAATATATATATTAAATATTTAATATAATATTAATATTAATTATTAAATATTTAATGTAATATTAATATTAATTATTAAATATTTAATGTAATATTAATATTAATTATTAAATATTTAATGTAATATTAATATTAATTATTAAATATTTAATATTCTCTCTATTTATTTTAATTAATATCCGTTATAAATACAAATTTGCTATATAAACTTTTAATAATTTTTAATTATATATTAATTAATAATATATATATTAAATATTTAATATAATATTAATATTAATTATTAAATATTTAATGTAATATTAATATTAATTATTAAATATTTAATGTAACGTTAATATTAATATTAATATTAATTATTAAATATTAAATGTAACGTTAATATTAATATTAATTATTAAATATTAAATGTAACGTTAATATTAATATTAATTATTAAATATTAAATGTAACGTTAATATTAATATTAATTATTAAATATTAAATGTAACGTTAATATTAATTATTTAATTAACATTAATATTAATATTATATTTATATTAAGTCCATAATTAATAATTTTATATATAAATAATAAAAAAATCACAATTTAAAATAAGCTAATTTTAAGCTTTTGGGTTCATACCCCAACTATAAAGGAAATCCCTTTTTTTAAAAAATAAAGTGCCTGATAAAAGGATTATTCTGATAGGATAAATAATGTAGATCATAACTACCTTTATTATTTTTTTTTATATTTTATAGAATTAAACTATATCTATTAATATCAAAAATTAATGTGCTTCTTACACTAAAATATAATATATACATTTTAATGTTATTATGAAGATTTGAGATTTCTTATTAATTATTTAATTAATTATTTTATATTTTATATTATTTAAATTCAAATAAAATATTTTTTATTTTTGTTTTATTTTTTAGCACAATAATTTCAATTTCATCAAATTCATGATTTGGTTGTTGAATTGGATTAGAAATTAATCTTATAAGATTTATCCCCCTAATTTCAAAATCTAATAATTTATTAGCTTCAGAAGCTTCATTAAAATATTTTTTAACTCAATCAATTGCTTCAATTAATTTTTTATTTTATATTATTATAAAAATAACTTTATTAAAAAATTTTGAAATAAATAACATAATAACATTAATAATTAATTCATCAATATTAATAAAAATAGGAGCTGCCCCTTTCCATTTTTGATTCCCCAATATTGTTGAAGGATTATCTTGATTTAATAATTTTATTTTAATAACATGACAAAAAATTACCCCCATAATTTTATTGTCATATTATTTTAATAAAAATTTATTAATTTTTAGAATTTTCTTAAGAATTATTATTGGAGCTATTGGAGGATTAAGACAAACATCACTACGAAAAATAATAGCTTTTTCTTCAATTAATAATTTAGGATGAATAATTTCTTCAATTATAATTAGAGAAAATTTATGAATATTTTACTTAGTTATATATTCATTCTTAATTAGAATTATATGTTTATTTTTTTATATAATAAATATATATTTTATTAATCAATTATATGTTTTAAATATAAAACCATTAATTAAAATTAATTTATTAATTAATTTTTTATCCTTAGGGGGATTACCCCCTTTTATTGGATTTTTCCCAAAATGAATTATCATTAATTTTTTAATAATAAATAATTATTATTTATTAATTTTTATTTTTGTAATAATAAGATTAATTATACTATTTTTTTATATTCGAATTATTTATTCAGCATTTATAATAAATTATTTTAAAATAAAATGATTTAAAATTAACTTTAAAAATAATTTATTTTCAATCATAAATTTTTTTTCAATTTTTTCTATTATAGGGATTATTTTAAGAACTTTATTTTTTTTTTAAGAAAAAGGTTTTAAGTTAAATTAAAACTAATAATCTTCAAAATTATTTATAAAGAAATATTCTCTTTAAGCCTTAATAATTTTTAACTTATAACTTAAAATTTGCAATTTTATATCATTTAATTTGAATATAAGACTTATAATAAAAGAGAATATTTCTCGTTAATAAATTTACAATTTATCGCTTATAATCCTCAGCCATTTTATTTATATTAAGCGAAAATGACTTTATTCAACAAATCATAAAGATATTGGAACATTATATTTTATTTTCGGAATTTGAGCAGGAATAGTAGGAACCTCTTTAAGTTTATTAATTCGAGCAGAATTAGGTAATCCTGGATCATTAATTGGAGATGATCAAATTTATAATACTATTGTCACCGCTCATGCTTTTATTATAATTTTTTTTATAGTAATACCTATTATAATTGGAGGATTTGGAAATTGATTAGTACCATTAATATTAGGAGCCCCAGATATAGCTTTCCCTCGAATAAATAATATAAGATTTTGATTATTACCACCCTCTATTACATTATTAATCTCAAGTAGAATTGTAGAATAAATGGAGCAGGAACTGGATGAACTGTTTATCCTCCTTTATCATCTAATATTGCTCATGGAGGAAGATCAGTAGATTTAGCTATCTTTTCCTTACACCTAGCTGGTATTTCATCAATTTTAGGGGCAATTAATTTTATTACCACAATTATTAACATACGATTAAATAATTTATCATTTGATCAAATACCATTATTTGTATGAGCTGTTGGTATTACAGCATTTTTATTATTATTATCATTACCAGTTTTAGCTGGAGCCATTACTATATTATTAACAGATCGAAATTTAAATACATCTTTTTTCGATCCTGCTGGAGGAGGAGATCCTATTTTATATCAACATTTATTTTGATTTTTTGGTCACCCTGAAGTTTATATTTTAATTTTACCAGGATTTGGTATAATTTCACATATTATTTCTCAAGAAAGAGGAAAAAAAGAAACTTTTGGGTGTTTAGGAATAATTTATGCAATAATAGCAATTGGAATTTTAGGATTTATTGTATGAGCTCATCATATATTTACAGTAGGAATAGATATTGACACTCGAGCCTACTTTACCTCAGCAACAATAATTATTGCAGTACCCACTGGAATTAAAATTTTTAGTTGATTAGCTACCCTTCATGGAACTCAAATTAATTATAGTCCATCCATATTATGAAGATTAGGATTTGTTTTTTTATTTACAGTAGGGGGATTAACAGGAGTAATTTTAGCAAATTCATCAATTGATATTACATTACATGATACTTATTACGTTGTAGCTCACTTTCATTATGTCCTATCAATAGGAGCAGTATTTGCAATTTTAGGGGGATTTGTTCATTGATACCCTTTATTTACTGGGTTATCTTTAAACCCATATATATTAAAAATTCAATTTTTTATTATATTTATCGGAGTAAATTTAACTTTCTTTCCTCAACATTTCCTAGGATTAGCTGGGATACCTCGACGATACTCTGATTACCCTGACTCTTATATTTCATGAAATATGATTTCATCTTTAGGTTCATATATTTCATTATTAGCAGTAATATTAATTTTAATTATTATATGAGAATCAATAATTAATCAACGATTAATCTTATTCACTTTAAACATATCCTCAAATATTGAATGATTACAAAACTTACCCCCAGCAGAACATTCATATAATGAATTACCTATTTTAAGAAACTTCTAATATGGCAGACTATATGTAATGGATTTAAACCCCATTTATAAAGGAATATCCTTTTTTTAGAAATGGCAACATGATCAAATTTAAATTTACAAAATGGAGCTTCACCTTTAATAGAACAAATTATCTTTTTTCATGATCATACTTTAGTTATTTTAATTATAATTACTATTTTAGTAGGATATTTAATAATTAATTTATTTTTTAATAAATATATTAATCGATTTTTATTAGAAGGACAGTTAATTGAATTAATTTGAACTATTTTACCAGCAATTACATTAATTTTTATTGCTTTACCCTCATTACGATTATTATATCTTTTAGATGAATTAAATAACCCATTAATTACATTAAAATCTATTGGACATCAATGATATTGAAGATATGAATATTCAGATTTTCAAAATATTGAATTTGACTCATATATAATTTCTCCTAGAGATATATCCCCTAATAATTTCCGATTATTAGATGTAGATAATCGAATTATTTTACCAATAAATAATCAAATTCGAATTATAGTAACAGCTACTGATGTAATCCACTCATGAACTATTCCATCATTAGGTGTTAAAGTAGATGCTAATCCTGGCCGTTTAAATCAAACTAATTTTTTTATTAATCGGCCAGGAATTTATTTTGGGCAATGCTCTGAAATTTGTGGAGCAAATCATAGTTTTATACCTATTGTAATTGAAAGAATTTCAATTAAAAATTTTATTAATTGAATTAACAATTATTCATCATTAGATGACTGAAAGTAAGTACTGGTCTCTTAAACCACCCAATAGTAAATTAACACATACTTCTAATGAAATAAATAAAAAAAAGAATTAGTTAATTAATAACATAAATATGTCAAATTTAAATTATTACAAAAGTAATATTCTTTTATTCCACAAATAATACCTATTAACTGATTAATATCTTTTATTTTATTTATTTTAATTTTTTTAATTTTTAATATTTTAAATTATTATATTATTAATAATAAAAATTTAAATAATAAAACAAGAAATAATAAATTAAAATTAATAAATAATTTAAATTGAAAATGATAAGTAATTTATTTTCAATTTTTGATCCATCAACAAATTTATTTAGCATATCAATTAATTGAATTAGAACAATATTAGGATTAATTTTTATTCCTTATAGATTTTGATTAATTCCTAATCGACATTATTATTTATGAAATTTTATTATTATAAAACTTCATAATGAATTTAAAACTTTACTGAAAAATAATTATTTTCAAGGATCAACTTTCATTTTTATTTCATTATTTTCATTCGTATTATTTAATAATTTTTTAGGATTATTTCCATATATTTTTACTAGAACTAGTCATTTAACTCTTTCATTATCTATTTCATTACCATTATGATTAAGATTTATATTATATGGATGAATTAATAATTACCAACATATATTTTCTCATATAATTCCTCAAGGTACTCCAGCTATTTTAATACCTTTTATAGTATTAATTGAAACAATTAGTAATATCATTCGACCTGGAACTTTAGCTGTTCGTTTAACAGCAAATATAATTGCAGGACATTTATTAATAACTTTATTAAGAAGAACTGGATCAAATATAGCATCATATATAATTATTTTTTTAGTGATTATTCAAATCTTATTATTAATTTTAGAATCAGCAGTTGCTGTAATTCAATCATATGTTATTGCTATTTTAAGAACATTATACTCCAGCGAAGTTAATTAAAATTTATTTTATTATAATAAATTAAAAATTTTAAACTAATGAAAATTAATTTTAATCACCCATACCACTTAGTTGATTACAGACCCTGACCCTTAACTGGAGCTATTGGAACTATAACTTTAGTAACAGGAATAGTAAAATGATTTCATAATTTTAATATAAACTTATTAATTATTGGATATATCATTATTATTTTAACCATATATCAATGATGACGAGACGTATGTCGAGAAGGAACTTTACAAGGTAAACATACTATTTTAGTGACAAAAGGACTTCGATGAGGAATAATTTTATTTATTGTTTCTGAAATTTTTTTTTTTTTATCATTTTTTTGAGCATTTTTTCATAGAAGTTTATCACCAAATGTAGAAATTGGATCTATTTGACCTCCAGTAGGAATCATCCCATTCAACCCATTCCAAATTCCATTATTAAATACAATTATTTTAATTAGTTCAGGAGTTACCGTTACTTGAGCTCATCATGCATTAATAGAAAATAATTATTCTCAATGTTCTAAAAGACTATTTTTAACAATTATCTTAGGAATTTATTTTACCATTTTACAAGCTTATGAATATTTAGAAGCACCTTTCACAATTGCAGATAGAATTTATGGATCAACATTTTTTATGGCAACAGGATTCCACGGTTTACATGTAATAATTGGGACTATATTTTTAATTATTTGCTTAATTCGTCACTTAAATGAACATTTTTCCAGAAACCATCATTTTGGGTTTGAAGCTGCAGCATGATATTGACATTTTGTTGATGTAGTATGACTATTTCTTTATATTTCAATCTATTGATGAGGTAATTAATTAAAATTTATATAATATAAAAAGTATATTTGACTTCCAATCAAAAAGTTTAAAAAATTTTAATATAAATAATTATTTTAATAATAATAATAACAATACTAATTATATTAATTTCTAATATTATAATAATACTATCTATTATTTTGTCTAAAAAATCATTTATAGACCGAGAAAAATGTTCACCATTTGAGTGTGGATTTGATCCAAAATCATCAGCACGTATTCCTTTCTCATTACATTTCTTTTTAATTACAATAATTTTTTTAATTTTTGATGTAGAAATTGCCTTAATCTTTCCAATTATCAAATTATTCAAATTAGTAAATATTATATACTGAACAAAAATTAGATTTTTCTTTTTTATTATCTTATTAATTGGATTATATCATGAATGAAACCAAAATATATTAAATTGAACAAATTAAATAAAGGATTATAGTTTATAAAAACATTTGATTTGCAATCAAAAAATATTGAATTATCAATTTATCTTAATAAAAAAAAATATAAATTTTATATATAAATAAGAAGCAATCATTGCATTTAATTTCGACTTAAAAGAAAGAGTTTAATAACTCCTTATTTTTAATTGAAACCAAAATAGAGGTATATCACTGTTAATGATAAAATTGAATAATAAATTCCAATTAAAGAAATATAAAGATTAAAATTAAGCTGCTAACTTAATTTTTAGTGGTTTAATTCCATTAATATTTCTATTTATGTAGTTTAATAAAAACATTACATTTTCACTGTAAAAATAAAAATTATATATTATTTTCATAAATATTTAAAGATAAATTTATCTCTTTAATATCTTCAATATTACGCTCTAAAATATAAGCTATTTAAAT
>CAWLAX010000028.1:0-66000 GCA_963854805.1 Plagodis dolabraria | reverse complement strand
AGTAAGATTTTATACAATTTTCAAAACTATACAATATAACAATGTAACATTTTAGTGTTTATCTTTCAACTTAACATAAAAACATAAACCCGTGGTTTACCACAGGTTAAATTGGAAACTTGATGACTTCCTTATTAATGAAACATCACAAACATACTGACATACACTACAGGTCAACAAACTAGAAAATAAATCAGCGTTGATCTCTACGATTACTATAACAAAATTTTTATATACATACATTAAAATTGTGATTGACTATAAACAACAAACATTAAGACATAAACAATAATTTAAACATGTAGAACTAGACAACACAACATACTTCTTTACGACTCTATCATCATCTATTTATATTTATGTTAGTCGTACACCAAATTGTTAGAGCCGTTTTCTTTTCCCGCTCTTCTCAGAACTGCCTGAGAAAAGTTAAGGAAAATCGGACGACAGTCATCATCACCAATAATAAATTTTAAATTTTTCATTGTGATTGGGCAGTCCATTCTGCACTCGCAATTGTACCTTAATAGAAGATAACGCGGGCAGTCCGTGAGCAGGTGTTCTATAGTTTGGTCTTTATCATTGTTGCAAGTGCAGAATGGAGTGTCCATGAGTTTAAATCTAAATAAGTAAGCTCTGTTACCACCATGACCGGTAAAAAGCTGCGTTAAAGAATTATTTAATTTAATTTTCTGGAGTACTTTATATGCAGTCTTGACGTCTGGAAAGAACTGTCGTGTGAGCGCTCCGGTAGAGGACTGTGTGTATTGAAGCTGCCATGCGATAATTGTAGAGTCTCTGATGTGGCGCTTAGCGTAAGATAAGGGGAATAAGTCGTATGCTGGTTTTGATTTGTTTTTTAACGCCGCGGACTTCGCTAACTCATCAGCTCTTTCGTTCCCCGCAATTCCGACGTGTGCCTTAATCCATTTGAGGAGAACTACTCCTCCTTGTTTAGTGATCAAGGAGATAAGATTTCGGATTTCAACTGCTATTGGATTGAGTGAGCTATTATCAGCTATACAGTCCAGAGCTGATCTAGAATCGCTTAATATAGTAGCTTTTCTGTATGTTGAGTATCTTTGCATTACTTCCAGTGCTCTATGAATAGCAGCCATCTCTGCTTGAAAAACACTGCAATAGTTTTCTAGTCTGAAGCTGATAGTTTTCTTTTCAGAACCGTTTACCCAGCAGGAGATAGCCGCTCCCACTTTATTATCTATTTTACTCCCGTCCGTATATATATGTGGCCACTTATCCGTACATATGTCTATGTCTGCCTGGTCGTTAATGTATGAGTATGTGATAGCCATTCTTTCGGCAGGATGTGGTAGCATGAATGGGCTTGCTCTCAGTTCAAGTTCTCTGCCTGGTAGTATACAAAGTGGTTTTCCTCTTTTTATAGAGTAGATTTCAGAATTCTCTTTCGCCCGCAGTGTCAATGGTAATATTTTTGACAGCAATACACTCGATGTGAACGAGACTGTTCTATGTGCTTTCGAGATCCTGATTGCAAATGCCCGAGTAATCTGGTCCAGGAGTTTACTAATTGACCTCTTGTCTACCTGATTTGCCCAGCAGCTGGAGGCGTAAAGAATGGTAGGTTCTACAACTGCAGTATAAATAATTCTTAGGATCTCGGAGTTAAGTCCCCACTGTGCACGTGCTGCTCTGGAGACGATCTTGTAGAATCCCATAGCCTTCTTGCATATATTTACTAGGTGTGGTTTAAAGCTTAAATTACGGTCTATAGTAAGTCCCAGTAACTTGAATTGGTCGGCTAATTTTATTTTTGTGTCCAGCATCTTTAGCCGAGGGACGTGGAAGTCTTGTTTCCGCGTAAAGATGACTGCTTGAGTTTTATGTGCAGCGAAGCGAAGTTTTAGTTGGTTTCCCCAGTCTACTACTTTTTGCAATGCTGAATTAAGAGACCTTTCTATTGTTTCCCCGTTATTGCCGACCCCGATGAGAAGAATATCGTCGGCAAAGGCTTGAATGTGGACCTCGCCATATTGGCTTGGTTCCAGCACTTGGTCTAGCTGTATGTTCCATAAAAGAGGTCCACAAGTAGAGCCTTGGATGCATCCTTTGTTGGTTGGTCGTTTCACTAAAGAACCTGCATAACGGAGATGTATATGTCTATCGTTAAGGTAGTCTGCTATTAGCCTTATAATTGCAGGGTCAACAGCTTTCTTCGCTAGCTGATCTAAAATCGCAGGCCACCAAGCATTATCAAACGCCCCTTCAATGTCCAATGAAATAGCTACTGCAATTTTCTTACTCCTGCGTGCTTCATCAATTAGCGTAATGGCGTCGTAGAGAGCATCCTCAGTGCTTCGCTGTGGCATGAAACCGTACTGGCGCGCGCTGAGTTTTTTCTGGCTTCCTAGTTGCCACATGATTCTGTTTGTGAAAAGTTTTTCAAGGACCTTACCCAAGATTGGGAGTAGTCCAATGGGTCTGTATGATTTAGGATTGTGGTAGTCCTCCTTGCCTGGCTTAGGTATTATTTTTATTGAAGCGACTTTCCAGATTCTCGGGAAGCATCCCAGTCTCAGGCATTGGTTGAAGATGGCTTTTAAGATAGATGGATCAGCCAGATGGGCCCTGTAGCAAATATCTGCTGTGAGGCCATCTCCACCAGGGGCCTTTTTAGGACTCATATTTTTGAAAATGTTCTGTAGCTCAGCGTCAGTGAATTCTTTAATATTTGAGTCGAGGTCGAGGTCAGTTTTTAGAGTTTTTACTAGTGTTTCTGTGTAGCTTCTTAGTAGTGTCTGTTCTATTGTGTCAGTCTCAGTGCTATCTGAAGGGTAAAAGACTTCTGCTAGTTCAGCTGCTGACTCATTCTCGGTTAATATTGTTCCGTTAGATGCTCTTATTAGCTTGTCCTCCCCATGTCGGGTACTAATTTTTAGGATTCTGTAGGTTGTGTCCCAGACTTTTTCTTTTTCTTGGGTAGTGCATAGATTTTTCCAGCTAGTTGTTCTAAATTCATCCATGGAAAGTAAGTAGGCCTCTTTGGCATCTATATAATCTTTAGTTACATATGGTTTTCTGCGTAAATTAGCTTTTCCTATTTTGTTTCTTAACCTTATCATATTCGCCTTGGATGAACTCAATTTACGGTTCCACCACGAAATAGTGTTTCCAGTTGTTTTAGAAGACAGAAGTGGTATTGACTGTTTGGCTGCATATATTATGCAGTCCGTATATGTTTCCACTAGCTCGTTCAATTCTTCGGTCGTGTTTGTGTTTATTGCTTTTGCCTCAGTAATTTCTCTCAAAGATAGCTGGTAAGATAATGATTCTTTGAAATTAGGCCAGTCTGCTTTTCTGGTGTTAAACATTCGTGTAGATCTCACTATTGTACCTGGTTCTTCATTATTGGTTATAAGAACATTGAATAGAAGGGCTCTGTGATCCGAAAGTGTACAAAAATTTGCATCTATTCTCCAATTTGTCACTTTGTGAAGTATTGTGACAGAGCATGCGGTGATGTCTATGATGCTGACATGAGGAATCCCTCTCCGGATGGCATGAAATGTGGGGGTAGAGCCAGTGTTCAATATCTCCAGATTTAACTCGGCTAGTGTCTCTGCTAATTCGATTCCTCTCTTATCATCGGCTTCGCATCCCCACCAGAGACTACTCGCATTTGAATCGCCTCCAATGATGATGTCGCTGAGCTTCATCTTGGTCATAATATTTTTTATTGAAGTTATGTCGTCTTGAATGTTTTTCTTACCATCTAAATACATGCTTATTAAACCTAATTTAGTGCCTCCAATTGAGATAACGACTCCTACTATATCTTCAGTTATTAATTCTGGGTTAATGGCAAATTGTATTAAGGGGTTGGTGATGACAACTGCAGCCCGGACTGGTTTTTTTGAGTCAGATGTTTGTTTTTGAACAACGCGGGTACCTCGAAATGAGGGCATGTGCGCTTTGGCGCCAACGTATGGTTCTTGAACCAAGAGTACTGAGAAACCTTGGGTAGAAGCTTCTTTAAGAGATTCATCTGTAGCATTAAGTCCTCTGCCAAGATTCACTTGGGCTATTTTGATATGCGACTGTGTATTGATCGGTGAGTTTACTGCTTGGGAGCCCTTAGCAATACGCTACAGAAGACCTTGCTATTCTGTCCCATTTGATCCAGTCTGGACATGACTGACTGTAGGCAGGGTGGTTTGTGTCATTTCCTTTGGAGCTGACGCAGTTACAACAAGTAGGGGTACTGTTTCTATTAGGGCATGTCCTAGTGTCATGCTCCAAGGAGCAATAACCACACTTTAGGACGGAAAGACAATCCCTAGCTTTGTGGTTATATCCAAGGCATTTGTAACACTGCACAACGGGTGACTGGTCAACAGCTACGACCCTCTGTAGCCCGATATGTACATGTTGGTCTTTGAGCTTTGCCCACACAGAAGGAGATACCTCTAATATGATGTTGCAAAGTTCGCGAGTTCTACCCTTAACCCTACGAATTATTTTCATAGCCGATTGAGAAGGAGTAAGGTCTGCCAGCATACGATTTTGTTTTGTGATGGCTGCTAGTATTTTGCTATCATCCAAATCGTTTGTCAGTCCTATGAGCTTGATATGTGGCAGCCTTTCCTGTGTCTCAATAGCAGAAAGCTGAGAGCACTTCGTTTTGATAGCAGACTGTAAGGTATGCCTACCCTCTTGAGTATTGCAGCTTATAATAACTTTTTGGTTTTTAATTTTAGACACTTTAGTGATACCTACGCCTAGGTCGATGACATCGACTGCTTTTTTTACTTGATCTATTATGTCATCGCTGGTTTTGCGTGGATCTGCTGATTCCAGAACCACAGAATAGCGTGGCTTGGCAGCCGCCTGTGCGTATGATTGCGATCGAATAGTTGATGTTTCGTCTAGAGCACTCGCTGCATAGCTGTGAAACTGACCGATTCGTGATTTGCTGTTCGTAGTTTCAGGGATCTGTTGGACCATCCTGGACTGTATTTCACTTAGCTGTAGCTTTATTTCCGTCAGAGCAACTTCAGTTCCTATACCAGAATTTTGGTCTTGCAATTGCGACGTAATTCCTACCTGACCACAATCTCTAAGTTCCTCAACAGCGGAGTCGATCTTCTTCAGGTGGTTCTTCACTGGTGTTATAGCATTTGCTAGGTCTTCCTGCATTTCCATTCGCGTAAGGTGTTTTTTAGGAGGGCCAGCACACAATTCGTCGATCCTGTCCTTCAGTGCCCTTATCTCCTGGGTGACTGGTTCTAAAAGATTTAAAGGTATCTCGCAACACACGGATTTTTGTGGTGGGGAGGCTGGACCACTCAGTAGCTTAGGCTCCATTTGACGCAGAAGGGAGTTGAGAGAACTCTGCATGTTAGAGAGCTCTACTCTCATTGAGTCCATCCGATGGTTGTGGGCTTTTAAGTCCTTGAGATGCTCCTCTACCGCAGTCAAATCGTGACCCAATTTTGAGTCATGTGCAGAGTAAGGCAGATTTTGGGCAGACATCAAATGATGCTTAATCTCGCCAATTGCTTTCATCGGTCCATCAAGTTCAAAATTGAGCCACTTCCAGGTTGACTGAACCAATTCTTGGGTCTTTTGGAGAGTTTGGTCACACTCGCGTAATTTGGCTGCATGGTTGGTGAGCAGGTCCGCCACTTGTTTATTGTGAGCTCTTTCTACCCTGACTAATTCTTTGGCTGCTTTTGACCGTTCAACCTCTGCGGTTAACTTATGCCTTGACCGAGAGTCTGACAGAGACAGTGCTATTTCGTACAACTCTTGTAGACATGCCAAAGCCTCTATCTTGGATTCGCGTTTCATGTTCCCAGCCTTTTCCAGGGCCTCCTTTCCGAGGAGTAATAGTTCATTGGCTCGCTTTGTAGCCAGTTCCATTGAGGCTCCAGTTCCTCGGCACCTTTGAGGCAGCATACTGGAGCGTCCACTGCAACCACTTATGCTCTCCACGTCAGACCACTCGTCTTCTGTTTTGGCGATCCCAGCAAAACGATCAACCTCAGATGGCCGCAGGGACGTATCTGAGTACTTCTCAACTTCAGCGGAGAGTTCGTCGATAATATTCTCCAGCGACTGCCGGCTGGCTAATGAAGGAGTTGCCGGAACCAGTGAATCTTTTTTTGCTTCAGCCAGGACTGCCTGTGTTATAGCTCTTTTGCGGAGAGCTTCTGCTTTCGAGTTCCGCGCGCGAATAGGCTCCGACTTTTTGTCCACCTTTAACAAAGCTCTGGGCGTAGTAGATTGACTGGACTTTCCTGACTTTTGAGACATGGTAGTGAAAAAAAAAAAAAAAAAAAAAAAAAAAAAAAAAAAAAAAAAAAAAAAATCTAATTAAAGAATAAAAAATAAAAAAACAGATGTCTGAGGTCAATCCAATAGCAAAGATCTGGACTTCTAAGCTTCTCCGATTCCCGAAATATGACTGTGAAATATGCTCTACCAGTGACTACCTGTGCCACCGTCTCTACCAGGTAGGCGACTCTCCCGCAGTTCCACCACCGGTATTTTCAACGTTCTAGCCCGTATAGTTCAAAAGTTATATTACTTTAAAGTTTTTATCTTATGTTTACCTGTGGAGGGGGTGTGCGGGGGGAAGGGCTGACACTTAAATTAAACACTACAAACAATTTATTAAAGTATAAGATATTAATAACATATGCGTTACCAAGTAAAAATATACGTAAAACTTAAATTTGTGAAATTACGCTCATTGACAGTCTACGGAGCACCAAATCAGGAATTTTTTTGCTTCGGGATTTGGGGTTGTACCCTATCCTGGTAGGAGCGTACGGCCAATAAGGGTTTGGGAACAAACCGTGGGGGTGGGGTTTGGGGAGGGGGGCCCCCAAAATTTCGTTAGAATTCCCGTAGGACTCACCGTTCCCGAGATAATTGCTTTGTACAGCTTTTTGCGGTTGGTGAACACCCCCTATCCGAACATAAATCGGGATATCCAGGGAACCACCCGATCTAAAATTTCGGCTCGAGAGTATAATATAGGGGGGGCAGTAAGCTAGCTACCCCGACCTTCCCAAGTCCGTGGCTCCCAATTATTCCCGGATATGCGAACAGGAAGAAACGGCCCGAACCGCAAATAACTATCTCCTTAAAGAGCTCCCAAGAGAGCTTATCCCCAAGATAACGAAAACACTGTTAGGTTAGGTTAGGTTAGGTTAGGTTAGGTTAGGTTAGGTTAGGTTAGGTTAGGTTAGGTTAGGTTAGGTTAGGTTAGGTTAGGTTAGGTTAGGTTAGGTTTTTTTTTTTTTTTTTTTTTTTTTTTTTTTTTTTTTTTTTTATTGCGACTGTCCCCTGACAGCGGTCAGAGACTTTGACTTTTCTTGATTTTAATTTCTACAGATGGGATGCCTTCTTGATTTATTTTAAAAGAGAATTGCTGTTTTTATTTTTGACCTTGTTTATTTTACTGTTATTGATTTATCTATAATGTCGCCTATTATACATTTCATCAAATAATTTATTTTTTTTTTTTTTTTTTTTTTTTACTCATTATATTTTGTATGCTATTTTCATATATATTTATTATATATGAATAACATATTTTAGTTACTTTTGTTTCTTATTATTACTTTTGTTCCTATATTTGTACAATATTCTATAAAATCCTGGTTTGTGACTAGGGTACTCAAATTTTGGGCTGTGAGTGTCATTCGCAGCTTTTGCTCCAGATCAAAACGCTCTCTACTGTGGACAGGACAGTCCAGAAGAACATGTGGGACCGTCTCTTGTGATTGCGGGTCACATACGCATGATGGGTTCTCCTTACACTTGAATCGGTTCAAGTATTCGGAGAACCCACCATGCCCCGTCATGATCTGAGTTATTATGCCCGTTGGTTGGAGCTGTCTAATCACCTTGTATGCTGTTTTTACTTCGGGGAAGAACAATTTTGTCACGGACGCGGTTTCTCCGGACACATATCTACGATTCCATTTGTCCAGCGAGTCCAAACGGATTTGTCGCTTGACAAATGAAATCGGACATTGGTCGTAGTCCGGTTTTCTTTTTGTTTTAAGGGCAGCCTCTTTCGCTAGTTGGTCAGCGCGCTCATTCCCTTCGAGTCCTGCGTGGGCCTTTATCCAGAACAACGAGACTGTCTTTCCTGCACGTGCTACTGAGTTAAGGTTTCTACGGGTTTCCACGGCTAGGGGATGCATCGTCTGATGGTTTGTAACCGTTTCCAACGATGATCTCGAGTCACTATATATGCCGAAGGTGGTTTGCGGACTTTTTTGTATCTCCCTTGTGGCTTCGCATATGGCCAGTAGTTCTGCCTGGTAGACTGTGCAGAATGGCGGCAGCTTCAATTTTCTGGTTTTGGTCTCAACCTCATTGCTCCAAAGAGACAATGCGGCTCCGACCTTACCATCAATTTTACTGCCGTCCGTATATATTCTGATGTCTTGGTTGGTGTGTGCATCTACTTGTTCTTGGTCCACCAGGTCGATGAACTCCAAGGCCATATGCTCCGCCGGATGGGGTATGTTTGCGTACATTTCCATACGTTCCACCTCCCTGTCTCCCAGCACTGGCTGGGGAGCTCCTCTCTTTGCCTCATACAGTGCTGCTGCTTCCTGTATCCTGATGTCGAGAGGAAGTATCCCAGCCAGTACTAGTGCCGAGTTTAGGGAGACGGTTCGATAGGCCCTGCATAGTTTTTGGGCGAAGCCCCGCTGTACTGCATTTAACTGTTTTTGTACGCAAATTTTGTTCGTCGCTGGTGCCCATACACCCGCGGCATACATAATGACTGGTTCCACCACAGCCGTATAGATGGTACGTATTATTTCTGGCTGTAGGCCCCAGCAAATTCGTGCAGTCCTGGCTAGTTGTTTATAAAAGCTCAGTGCCTTTCTGCAGACGTTCTCCACGTGGCTGTTAAAGGTCAGCTTTTCGTCTACAGTGAGCCCTAAAATTTTTATTTCTTTAGCCATGCTGATGCCGATCCCTCCCATGCTCAGGTGTGGGGTATCGTATTTTAACTTTCGTGTAAGCAACATCGCGTTCGTTTTGTGCGGAGCAAACTTCAGTTTATTTTTGATACCCCATTCCTGAACGTAAGCGAGAGCGGCATTCGCGCGGCGCTGGACTTCCATTGCCGTGTTTCCGTCGAACAAGAGAACCACGTCATCTGCAAAAGCCTGACAGTAGTCACCCCTGCTTTCTAGCCCCTTTAGCAATGGATCGAGCAGCAAGTTCCAGAGAATCGGACCCCCAATCGATCCCTGGACGCATCCCTTGGACGTTGGTCTAGAGACCTCTGTACCAGAATACCTCAGCCTCACCAATCTGTCCTGCAAATAGCTGTCTACAAGTCTTCTTAAGTTAACTGGACATTTTTCCTCCGCCAATCGAACTCTAATTGCAGGCCACCAAGCGCTGTCGAAGGCTCCCTCTATGTCTAGTGATACCATAGTGACGATTTTCTTTTGTTCCAGCTTAACGCGTATATGTTTTATCATGTCATAGAGGGAGTCTTCGGTGCTGCGTTGGGGCATGAATCCGTATTGGCGGGTACTTAATCTTGGAAGTACAAAGTACTTTAGCCTGTTGACAAGCATCTTTTCCAGAATTTTACCCATCACTGGCAAAAGCCCAATAGGTCTGTAGGATTTTGGCTCTGTATACCTCTCTTTGCCTGGTTTCCTCAGAGCCACTACCGTTGCCTCCTTCCAGATAACCGGGAAATGGCTTAGTTCGAGGCATTTATTTGCCAGTGATAGGTAAACTTCTGGGCTGTGGTTGATGGCATGCTCACAAATGTCGGCGGTTAAACCATCCGATCCCGGGGCCTTTTTCGGATTGAAGCTGCTCATTGTAGCTTCAAGCTCTGCTATTGTAAACGTTGGGTCATGTTGTTCATCATGACCCATGACGTTTATTTTATTGGCTTCAGCCCTGATGCGTTTGTGGTCATTATTGTCATCTTCCTCATTGTCTTCGGGGAAGAAAGTATCCATTAAAAGTCTGGCTGACTCCTTTTGATCCAGCATCTTACCATTTTTGATTAGAGGCAAGTCTTCCTTTCTTTTTTCCGTTCTCCTAATCACACGGTATATGCCTTCCCAAAGCCCTTCCTTAGTTTGCTTTCCACAGAACTCTTTCCAGCTTTCTATGTGACTTTGTGCTGCTTTTAATTCATAGTTTTCTTTTGATTGCAGGTACTCCTGGATGACCTTCTTCCTGCGGACTGGCGCTGCACATCGGATTCTGCGCTTCTTCGTAAGGACGTCTTGCTTCAGCTTGACGAGCTCGTTTGTCCACCATGCAAAGGTAAGTTCACTTATATTCTTCTTAAGCGGTATACTGTCGTTACATGCCTGAATAATTAAAAGTATATATTTTTCTATTATTTGTTCCAAATGTATTTTAGTGTTAATTTTGTCTATTTCAATTTTGTTAATGTGATATTCTAACAGCAACTGTGCCATTTTCTCATGAAAATGGACCCAGTCTGCTTTTTTACTGTTGTATTTTCGTGTCGTACGACTTATGCTTGTACCTTTCGCTTTGGTGAGCCTGATTTTAAAGGTGATAGCGTTGTGATCTGAGCTCGTCATATTTTCGTCGACTGTCCAGTCTTCTATCCGGTCAAGTATATCCAGTGTGCATGCCGTCACGTCTACATAACTGGAGTATGTTTTGTCTCCTCTTACAGTGCTGAAAGTCGGGATGTTTCCTTCATTGAGCACCTGCAATCCCATTTCCTCTAGCGCACCAGCCATTTCCTCTCCTCGATTGTCCACTCTTGTACTTCCCCACCATGCACTTTTCGCGTTTGCGTCGCCTCCCCATATCGTCCTTTGGCCCAACTCTTGTTCTATTAGCTTTAGCTGCTCCAGGTATGGCTGTATGGGTTCAGGATCGGGTTCGAAGTAGAATGAGACTACGGTGATCTCCCATGCAGTTGTTTTTAATTTCACCACTACGATGTTGGTCGTGGTGTATTGTGGGTATTGGATGACGTCCATGTCGTTATTGAACACTGCAATGGCCGCTTTGACGGTTCCGCTACCCTGATCAGCGCACTGGAAGATCCGTACTCCATTATAGTCCCGCATTCTACCCCTCCCACCCACATACGGCTCCTGAAGCAATGCAAACGCCATCTTTTTGTTGGTTGCTTCCAGCAATAGCTCGTCGGTAGCTAGTTGTTTGCGTTGGAGGTTTGCTTGGACTGCGGTGTATTGGCGTGTCGTATTTACGCCTTGAGCCACCTTAGCAATAGGCTATGGTGGCTCTGGCCAGAGCTTCCCACTTTCTCCTTATCGGGCAATCTTGGCTAAACGCGTTGTGGTCGACCTTTTCCATTTTCCCACGTACACAGTTGCTACATGACGGGGCTGCAGCAGAAAGCCAATCCGCGCACTGTGATTTTACGTGAGGGCCTCCGCAATGGCTACACTTTTCTACAGTTTCCTTACAAAACCGTCGGCCGTGCCCGTAGCCAAGGCACATCGAGCATTGGACCAGTGGTGACTGATCTGCCACTCTGATCCGCTGCAGATCAACGTGAACCGTCCCTGCGTCCACCATACGCTGCCAAAGTTTTGGGGAGACCCTCAAGACGACGTGACTAGCGTGCGGATTTCTTGTTTTCTTCTTATATGCTACTAGCATCCTATCTTCGGATTTGTCAATATCTAAGAATACTGTCCGGTTTTGGTTCCGCAGAGCTCGCAGCACTTCCTCGTCACTATTGTACATTAGGACGTCCCTGAGGATTACCAGGGGATCTTTGTTTTTTATCTCTTCTACGTTGAGTTCTCCTGCCTTACCTAGCCTGTCTTTGACTTTTTGTCTTTCCTCTTCGGTTCTACAGCCAACTATTACTTTCCTATCTTTCGCTTTTCTAATTCTTTCTACCGTCACTCCTCCTTCTTTCGCGTTTACTGCCTTTCTTATTTTACTCAAGACCTCCTCTCCTGTTTCAGTCTCATCCTTTGCCGTGACAACTACGGAGTGCAGTGCGGTCTGTTCTGGGCATAGCCTCATCGGTTGTGTCGCCACTGCACTCGCATAACTTTTCCTTTCCAGCGTCTCCTTTAACACTTCCATCCTATCGTTATTCTCTTTTAGCAGCTTCGTATGTTCTTCAAGCTTTTTAGTAAATTCTGTGAATTCTGTACTGTCACTTTCCTGTTTTCTCCTTGGTGGGTTCTCTTTTTCTTGCTCCTGGTCAGTTGCTTTCTTTTTGTTTGCCCCCTTTACTGAGTCCGTCTCTTTCACCAGCTGGAAGAGGCGGTCTATCGCCTGGATTACCTCGGCTTTTATTTCGGACTTTAAATTCCTGGAATGCCCCAAGTTAATTTTGGCTTTGGTTACACAAGCTCTTGCTTCCGAAATTCTATCTGTGAACTTGGTTTTTTCCTGCTTTTGTGTATTTCCTGCCAACTCCATGGACACTCTGCGTGCTGCAGTTGGTTTTGGGTCTTGGGAGTTCACTAGAAAGGTTTTGTTAGGGGGAGGAGTAGTCTTAGTTTCAATATGTGGTTTTCCAGTCTCCCACTCACCGATACTCTTTCTCACATTTTTTGTGTGTGAAGGTCCTACTTGACCTGTTTGGTTATCAGTCGTCTTTATTTGGAGATCTTCGTCAGTTGTATTTGTTGATTTTGCGGGTGTCCGGTAACCAAACATACTGACAAGGGGTGTCGCAGTCGGAAATACGTAATAAGCGTCTTAGTCAAAATAAAGTTTCAAATTTACTACTATGGTAAATTTTTGTTATCGTCAAGTATTCTTCAAGTATGATTGAGCGTGTAAAATGCGCCAATCAATGTAAAAAGCAAATAATATATTCACAAAAGTGAATGTCAATAATTAAAATAAAAATAACTAATCGAAAATTATGTTGTATAATTTGGTCCCAATTTGTGAGAGTCACGTAACTTTACGGATTTTTTAATACTTAAAATCCTAGTCTCTATGCTTGCGCCTATCCACGAAAATTTAAAAAATAATAAGTTTTTAAAAAAAAAATTCTTAATATATTTCTGTATAATTATATTGTCCACCCTTTTAAATGATGGCAAAACCAAGGGATGGGCACAGCTAAGTGTTTCAGTTGGTTTGTATGAAAATGTGTTTTTATTGGTGCACGGTCCGCTAAAGTTCTCTTGGGTGGGTGGGCGGGTCCTCCTTAGGCTGGGTGGGTGGGTTAAAATTAACTGTAAAACTTAAAGTTAGGTATTTTACTATTATTTTGTTATATTTTAAAAAGTATAGCTCCGATCGCGCTCAATCCAACGGGACACGATCGGGGACCGCGGCCCGCGTGTCTTGATGCGTGGAGCTATTTAAAAAGGCCGAAATCTGATTTTTAATTTTGAAAATACACTAATTTTTGAAATTTATGACTGTAAAATGTTAATAACTTTTTCGCTATTGAACCTAATTACCTAAAAACAACGCAGGACGGTCCGCCACCAGCGGTTGCAAATTACAAAACACTAAAACACCACACAAGTAGGAAACGAACAAAGACAGCACGAATATATAAAATTTCTTACAAAAATGTTTGCAATAACAGGTTTTATCTGTCTGGTGTAAAATTTTATTATGGGACGATACTATTTAAACTAATTAGTTGATTTGCGCTACCAGAGACGCAAATTTTGGTAGGCTACACTCTATATTAGGACTTGGATTTGACTATGTCGTATTCCTAATGTATGGGGAGTGGTACAGCTTAGGTGAATTTTCTGTGTTAAATTTACTAAGATTTTTCTATATTTTAAAAAGTATAGCTCCGATCGCGCTCAATCCAACGGGACACGATCGGGGACCGCGGCCCGCGTGTCTTGATGCGTGGAGCTATTTAAAAAGGCCGAAATCTGATTTTTAATTTTGAAAATACACTAATTTTTGAAATTTATGACTGTAAAATGTTAATAACTTTTTCGCTATTGAACCTAATTACCTAAAAACAACGCAGGACGGTCCGCCACCAGCGGTTGCAAATTACAAAACACTAAAACACCACACAAGTAGGAAACGAACAAAGACAGCACGAATATATAAAATTTCTTACAAAAATGTTTGCAATAACAGGTTTTATCTGTCTGGTGTAAAATTTTATTATGGGACGATACTATTTAAACTAATTAGTTGATTTGCGCTACCAGAGACGCAAATTTTGGTAGGCTACACTCTATATTAGGACTTGGATTTGACTATGTCGTATTCCTCGGTTAGGTTAGGTTAGGTTAGGTTAGGTTAGGTTAGGTTAGGTTAGGTTAGGTTAGGTTAGGTTAGGTTAGGTTAGGTTAGGTTAGGTTCGATGAGGTCGGAAAAATGTTCGAGGGGATTGTTGCCAAGCGGCTAAATAGCCACTTGCGGAGGGTGGGGCCGGACCTGTCGGACGCCCAATTTGGTTTCCGAAGGGGGCGTTCTACAGTGGACGCGTTGGCCCTACTCAAGGGCCAGGTGCGGGAGGCGACGGAGGCAGGGGACGGGGTTTTGGCTGTGTCGTTTGACATAGCCAACGCCTTCAACTCGGTCCCCCATTCGACGATCTTGGAGGCACTCCGCTACCACGGTGTGCCTCGGTACCTGCGGTGTCTCCTGGCCGACTACCTGGGGGACCGAGCCGTCCTCCTTGTAGATCGCGTGGGCCAGCTCCGTCGGTATGATGTGGGGTCCGGTGTTCCACAGGGGTCTGTCCTGGGGCCACTCCTGTGGAACATCGGATTTGATTGGCTGCTGCGAGGGAGTCTCCTCCGTGGCACGAGTGTCATCTGCTATGCGGATGACACTCTTCTCACCGCCCGGGGGGGAGACTTCAGAGAGGCGGCGAGTCTGGCCTCGGCCGGCGGATCTCTAGTCGCGGGAAGGATCCGCCGACTAGGATTGAGGGTGGCGTTGGAGAAGACCGAGGCCGTGTTTTTCCACGGGCCTCGGCAGCGCATCCTCCCTGACACCCACATTGTCGTGGAGGGTGTCAGGATCGCGGTGAAGGCCCAGATGAAATATCTGGGCCTGGTCCTCGACAGCAGGTGGCGCTTCGGCCCGCATCTCAGCGGGCTGTCGACGCGCCTGCTCAAGGTTGCGGGCGCCCTCTCATGGCTCCTTCCAAATGTGGGGGGGCCAAGGGCACGATGCCGGCAATTGTACGCCGGCATCTTGAAGAGCATGGCCCTATACGGGGCCCCGATCTGGGCGGACTCCCTCCAAAGGAGGGAGAACGCCACCTCACTCCGCAGGCCCCAAAGGGCCATTGCACTGCGGGTGGCGAGGGCCTACCGATCGGTGGGTTTCGCGGCGGCGTGCGCTCTGGCTGGCACCCCTCCTTGGGAGCTCGAGGCGGGAGTGCTCGCCAGAGTGTACGAGTGGACGGCGGGGCGCAAAGCCCGCGGGGAACACCCCGCCTTGGAGGAGCGAGAGGCCGTCCGGCGTGAGGCGAGGGACGCTGTCGTCCATCATTGGATGGAGGACCTCGCCGCCGCCACTTTTGGGCGCCGTACACTCGATGCGCTTGGGCCAGTCCTGCAGGATTGGTTGGGACGGCCCCATGGCTTCCTCTCGTTCCGTCTGGTGCAGGTGTTGACCGGGCATGGGTGCTTCGGCTCATACCTGCACCGGATCGGAAGGGAGGAAGCAGCAGCGTGCCACCATTGTCCCGCGGTGGAAGACACGGCGCAGCACACATTAGAGGTGTGTGCGTCGTGGACCGAGCTGCGCCGCAGCTTGGTTAATGCTATCGGGCCGGACCTCTCTCTTCCCAGCGTGGTCAATGCCATGTTGGGGAGCGAAGAGGCCTGGGCAGCGGTCGCCTCCTTTTGTGAAGACGTGATATCGCAAAAGGAGGTGGCAGAGCGCGCAAGGGAGGAAGACCCCCTTGCTGCGCCACTGCGCAGACGTCGAAGGGGCGGGAGAAGGCGATTGAACAATCACCTTCCCCCTCCCGGTGGTGAGTAGCGAGAGACAGGCGCGGGAGCGTCTTCTCTCGCATTGCACATGCTCACCACCTCCGTCGGGCGGGAATGGCCACGCATTCCTGGTCATTCCCGAGCCCCTCCCGTAGGGAGGGGCATGTAGGCCCCGCTGTAAAGCGGGCGGTCGTCGGCGGAGGACTGGACGTAAAGGCTCTGCCAGTCTCCCAGTCCTCCTCCATACAGACGATGCTGGAATGCCGCTGGGTCGTTTAGTGGGTATACCGGTCTTCTACCGGGGAGTCCCACATAACCCCCCCATCCCCCATGGGGGGGTATGCGTAACGCATTTTTTTCCCAGCGAGAAAAAAAAAAAAAAAAAAAAGGTTTTTTTTTTTTTTTTTTTCCCGTCCTCCTCCACTATGTTGTCTCCCCCGATATTTTTCGGGGACCTTTTCTAGGTTAGACATTATTATTATATATTAAATTTTTGGTAAGTTTTAAAGAAAATAACCTGTCATTATATAAACGAGACATCTTGGAATTTAACCTATAAATAACTTATTGGAGTACTCTTATGAGGAAAGTACTATTTAACGTCATGTTAAAATTTATATTTATAATCAGTACAAATACACGTACGTTCTGTCAATATGCTTCTTTGGTTAGTGACCTTATTTTTATTTTATTATTTTTAGTTTATTTATTTACATGTTTTGTCTACTCCTTCACTTATTCATATTTATTTTATACCTATTTATTTTCATCGTATGCGCAAAACAGCATAATTCTTAAGAATTATGTGTTGCGCATACTTTTTCACAGAAATATTTATTGAATAAGACGTGATGACGCTCAGTGTCACCGCGTCTTATTCCTTTCAATTGCATCCTGTGCCACCTTAGCGCAGAATGCCAACAGGTACGGCCTGGACTCTTTTCCGGCCATCATCTCACACAGTGAGGCTACGGTCAACTTTATGTTTGTTGCAGATTCCAGGTCGTACCTGTCCGCACCGTATTTGGGGCACTCAAGCAGCAAATGGAGTATCGACTCGTCGTTGTTTGAATCACAGATGCATGAGGGGCTGTCCTTGCACTTGAATCTGTTCAAGTACTCAGAAAACCCCCCATGCCCAGTCATCACCTGCGTTAGGATTGGGGTAAGCTTTATTTTATTTAAGATAATGTATGCATTTGTGACACTTGGAAAAAAGGCCTTTGTTGTTTTCGCAGTCGTACCTTCTTGGTATCTGCGGTTCCAAGTGTCAATCGTGTTTTTCCTTATTTCGCCTTTTGCGAAGGACACCGGGCATCCGTTGTAGTGGGCCGAGCATTTGGTGTAAAGAGCCGCCTGCTTGGCCAACTCATCTGCCCTTTCATTACCGGGAACTCCGACGTGTGCCCTGACCCAATATAACTTTACATCACACCCTTTGGCTTTGAGGCTCGCAATATTGCGTCTTATTGCAAAGCCTAAGGGGTGGAAAGTTTCGGGGTTTTGGACCATTTCTAATGCAGATCTCGAGTCGCTCAGCACAGCAGCTGTACTTTTGTTCACTTTGAGCAATAGCTCGGTGGCCTGGTATAATGCGTACAGCTCAGCTTGAAATACTGTGCAGAACGACTCGAGTCTCATCTTCTTAGTCTTTGTTTCCCGTCCACGCTCCCAATAGGTATACGCCGCTCCGACTTTCCCCTCCAATTTACTTCCGTCTGTATAAATCTGGGTTTCGGGTAGTTTGTGTTGTTCCAGGGTGTCGGGCAGCATATCGTTGAGGCATGTGAACGTGATGTCCTCCTCTTGAGCTGGATGCTGAGCCTTTAGGTATGAAACCCGCTCCTCAATTTCCCATGTACTCTGGGCTAGCGTCGTCAGCATGCCCCTTTTTGCTTCGTACAGGTGGGCGGCTTCCTGGATCCGGAGATCTAACGGGAGTAGCCCAGCTAGTAATAGTGCTGCGTTAAGGGACACCGTTCGATATGCTTTGCAGATCTTTTGAGCAAATCGGCGCTGGATGGTATTGAGCTGCTTTTGTACCATGATCTTTTTAGCGGCTGGTGCCCATACACTCGAAGCGTACATTATGATCGGCTCTATCACGGCAACGTAAATTGTCCTAATGATCTCCGGGTTCAGCCCCCATTCTATTTTCGCCGTCCTTGCGAGCATCTTATAGATGTTCGCGGCCTTACGACAAACGTTCGCCACGTGTTTATTGAACGTGAGTTTTTTGTCAATCGTAAGACCGAGGAGCTTGATTTCGTCAACGACGGGTATGTCCAGCCCGCCCATGTGCATGATTGGGGTGTCAAATTTTAGTTTTTTGGTTACGACCATGGCGTGGGTTTTGTGTGCCGCAAACTTAAGTTTATTTTTGACGCCCCAATCACGCACATACGCGAGTGTCTGGTTGACGCTTTCCTGGATTTTTAGAGCTGAGTGACCGGAGAACATTAGCACAACGTCGTCCGCGAACGCCTGAACGTAGACTCCTTGTGCAGCCAAGTCGTTGAGGAGTGGATCCAGCAGCAGATTCCAAAATGTTGGTCCCCCTATTGACCCCTGGACACAGCCTTTGTTGGTGTTTTTAGCGTAGGTCTTGCTAGCATAGGTGACCACGACTCGTCTGCCTTCGAAGTAGCTGTTCACCAGTCGTCTCAGGGTAAGGGGGCATTTCAGTGTGATCAGCTGGGATTTAATGGCTGGCCACCATGCGCTGTCGAAGGCTCCTTCGATATCCAGTGACACGATGACCGCCATTTCTTTACTCCTCAACTTGTCTTGGACCTTTTCCACCAGGTCGTAGAGTGCATCTTCGGTACTACGCTGGGGAACAAAGCCATACTGTCTGGGATTGGTCTTTGGTAAGAGGTTCCATCTTATCCTTCTCACCATCATTTTTTCAAGGACCTTTCCCAGAACTGACAGTAGCCCAATCGGTCGGTATGACTTTGCCTGGCTGTAATCCGATTTTCCCGGCTTCCGAAGCACCACTACTGCGGCCTCTTTCCAGGGTGATGGGAAGCAAGACAGGGACATGCATTTATTGAGGATCTCCAGGAAGACGTCCATCTCTGCAAATATTGCCCTGGTGCAAATGTCCGCCGTGAGGCCGTCCGGCCCTGGAGCTTTCTTGGGGTTGAAACCACTCACAGTTCTTTTTAGTTCCGCCTTGGTGAACGGTGGGTCCTCGGTTTCGTCTGACGTCGAGTCACATAGCGTTTCCGCGAGCTTTCTAATGGCTTCGTGAATATAATTATCCTCGAAGGCATTGTCATCCGGGAAGAACGTATTGGCCAGTAACTCGACCGACTTTTCAGGACTCAGAGTGGCTCCATTTTCCTCCAATAGTTGGTCTTCATGTCTTGCTGTCTTGCTTCTGATCACCCTATAAATACCATCCCACATACTTTCTTTTTCCTGCTTGGTGCAGTTTGCTTTCCAGCTCTCGGTTTGGGCTTTGCTGGCTTCGTACTCATAAGTGTTTTTATGTTTCAGGTACTCATCAACAACGTGTATCCGTCTCCGGGGTGCAGCGCCTTTGATCCTCCGCCTCATGGTGTTCGCAACCATCTTCAAGCGTTCCAGTTCGTCGGTCCACCAGGGTAAGTACTCTTTTTTGTTGTTATGTTTGAGTAAGGGGATAGTGTTTCTGCATGCCAAGTGTATGGATTCCATGTAGCTTTTTATAACGTTTTCGAGCTGTTCATGGTCATCTATCCCGGCAATGGTTTCTGCAGAAACACCATTCCTCTCCAACGAGCTTCGGAATTCTTCAGTGAACCGACACCAGTTTGCCTTCCGAGTGTTGTAGATGCGGGTAGACTTTGGGGTCTTATACTCTAGTGGCTTCTCCAGAAGAAGGTGGAAAGATATTGCGTTGTGATCGGAACTGGTTACCGACTTGTCCACCCTCCAGTCCTTGACGTAGCGCAGCATGTTTGGAGAGCAGGCTGTTACGTCGACACAACTCGTGAGGATGCGGTCTCCACGGATTGTGTCGAACGTAGGGTCGGTGCCTTGGTTCAATATATGCATGTCCACTTCGTCTAGAAACCCCCTGTATAGTTCTCCTCTGTCATCTTCGCAGGCACTACCCCACCAGGTACTCCACGCGTTTATGTCTCCGCCTATTAAAACCTTGTCAGTCCGCGCTATATCCAAGAGTCCTTTGACTCTGTGCAAGTACGGCTCAAGCGGCAGGCTGTCCTCAAAATAGACCGAAACCAATGCGATCGTCCACTTTTCGGTCTTGATCAGTGTAAACACTGTGTTTTCGGTGATCATGGTTTGGTCGTTGAGGACTTCAATGTTATCATCGAATACCACAATGGCAGCCTTTACAGGTTTAGCTCGGTTCCGCTCACATTGTAGTATTCGAGTGCCAGCATACCGCTTGAGCTCCCCTTCAGCGCCCACATAAGGTTCCTGAATCAACGCGAAGCTGACGTTTCTTTTCCGGGCTTCCAAGAAGAGTTCCTGTGTGGCCAACTTTTTTCTTTGTAAGTTCGCCTGCAGCACTTTTAGTGGGCCTATCGCTCTGGTTGGCGTAAGTGTTGCCATTACATCCGTGGTCCCCTGGGTGCCCTTAGCAGTAGGCAACGCTGGATCTCGCTATAGCGTCCCATCTCTTGCGCACAGGGCATTCCCCATCAAATGCATTGTGGCTCGTTTCGGAGGCCTTCATCAGCCTGCAGTTGCGGCATGTCGGGGTCTCACTCGCCAGGTATGCCGAACAGTCAGCGCGGAGGTGTGGGCCCGCGCAGTAGCTGCACAGGTCTACTGGCTCTGTGCATAGCCTGCGACCGTGACCATAGCCTAGGCACCTTGTGCACTGTACGAGCGGAGACTGGTCCTGAACTGACACATATTGCAGGTCGATGTGAACCCGCTTGGCTTTAGTAAGCCTTTGCCAGAGTTTAGGTGACACCTGGACTACCACATGGTTTTCGTGCGGATTTCTGGCTCTTCGCCTATACCTCACAGTTGCTCTAAGGTCATTTTCTGCCAGGCCACCCAGAAGACCCGCGTTCTGGGACCTGAGTGATGACAATATTTCCTCGTCCTTATTATATGAAAGAAGGTTTTTTAGTATTATAAGCGGGTCTTTGTTTTTCGCCTCCTCTACTCTTAAATTTTTATTTTTAGATGTTATTTTATCTGTCAGCTTTGTCGCTTCGTCCTTGGTGCAACAACTTATGACAACCTTTTGATTTTTTATTTTACGGACTCTAGTTACCTGGAGTCCGTTCGTCTTAGCGTCCAAAGCTTCCCGGACCTTACCCAGCACTTCTTCACTCGTGTCCTTTTCTATGTCAGAGGACACTATGATGGAGTGCTGTGTACTCCGTTTCGTAGGACTAGTCGCGTTGTTGGGCCTGCAAAGAACTTCTGCATACGAAGGTACCGATTCCTGCAATGAGGAGACTTTTCTAACTGTCTCCTCTGAGGTCTTGCGTAACTCTTTCACTTCGCTCAGAAGCTTGTCCATGTTATTAGATGTATGGGCTCGTATTTGGTCGTCAGCTCGATGCTTTTCTAGGGTTTCTTTCAGAGTTCCCATCCTTTCGCTGTTTTCTCTGAGAAGTTTCATATGCTGGTCTATTTTCTTTGTAAGCTCCCGATCCATAGTATATTTTAGAGTTTGATTGTGCGAAGAAGAGTTTTCAGTCTCGTGCTTAGCGTAAGAATCTTGGTTGAGTTTATTACTTTGTCCTTTTACCAAGTCCGTCTCCTTCACTAATTGATAGAGACGGTCAATCGCTTCCGTAACTCCAGCTTTTATATCGGTCTTCAGGTTCCTGGAGTTTGTCAGGTGGGCCTTGGCTTTACAAACCCACGATCTAGCTTCTGAGACCCTGTCGGAGCATTTTGAAGCCGTTTTCTTCGGTGGGCTCCCCGCTGCCTCCGTCGACAATCTGCGTATTGCCGATGGTTTAGGCTTCGGAGCTCCCACCGTTCCGATCTTTTTGGGGGAGGGGGGGATGGTGCGGGCCTCCGGTTGTCCAGACTCCCATTCCCCAATACTTTTTCGGACGTTTTTCGACTGTCCTGAGGGTCCCGCCTCATTGTCAGACTCAATTGTAACTAACTCCGTGTCGGAGGGGTTTTTTGCTGGTGTTCTGAAGCCGAACATGGTGTAGGTCACTTATAAAAAATAAAACTTATATATAAATATATAATTAAGTAGAAACAAACACCACCCGTGCTTGTGTCACTATTATTTTTCACAAAAGTGAAGTCAACTAAGTAAGAATTTAATTAAAATAAAATAACAAAAATATAGCTATATTATTACCCAAATTGTTAGAGTCACGTCACTCTCCAAATTTTACAACAAATAAAATCCGAGTCCTTATGCTTGCGCCTATCCACAAAAATTATAAAAAGCGACAAAAATTATAAAATTTTTTCATAAAATTATATATATTGTTCACCTCCTCAACGACGGTAAACGTGAAACGGTGGGCACAGCAATAATTTAAATTGGGCTATATAAAATGTGTTTTTGTTGGTGTGCGGTCCGCTAAAGTTCTCTTGGGTGGGTGGGCGGGTCCACCTTAGGGTGGGTGGGTGGGTTAAAATTAACTGTAAAGCTTAAAATTAGGTATTTGGCTATTATTTTGTTATATTTCAAAAAGTATAGCTCCGATCGCGCTCAATCCAACGGGACACGATCGGGGACCGCGGCCCGCGTGTTTTGATGCGTGGAGCTATTTAAAAAGGTTGAAATTTAATTTTTAATCGAAAAAATACAGGAAATTTTGAAAAATGTAAGTGTAAAACGTTGAAAACTTTTTCACTATTGAATCTATATACCTAAAAACAACGCAGGACGGTCCGCCACCAGCGGCTGCAAATTACCAAACACAAATACACCACACAATTAGGAACTGAACAGAGACAACACGAATATATGAAATTTCTTACAAAAATATTTGCAAAAACAGGTTTTAGCTGTCTAATGTAAGATTTTATTATCGGGCGATACTATTTAAACTGTTTAGTTAGTCTGCGCTACCAGAGACGCAGATTTTGGTAGGCTACACTCTATATTGGGACGTGAATTTGACTATGTCGTATTCCTAAAGTATGGGGTACGGTACACCTTAGGTGAATTTTCAATGTTAAATTTACTAGGATTTTGCTATATTTCAAAAAGTATAGCTCCGATCGCGCTCAATCCAACGGGACACGATCGGGGACCGCGGCCCGCGTGTTTTGATGCGTGGAGCTATTTAAAAAGGTTGAAATTTAATTTTTAATCGAAAAAATACAGGAAATTTTGAAAAATGTAAGTGTAAAACGTTGAAAACTTTTTCACTATTGAATCTATATACCTAAAAACAACGCAGGACGGTCCGCCACCAGCGGCTGCAAATTACCAAACACAAATACACCACACAATTAGGAACTGAACAGAGACAACACGAATATATGAAATTTCTTACAAAAATATTTGCAAAAACAGGTTTTAGCTGTCTAATGTAAGATTTTATTATCGGGCGATACTATTTAAACTGTTTAGTTAGTCTGCGCTACCAGAGACGCAGATTTTGGTAGGCTACACTCTATATTGGGACGTGAATTTGACTATGTCGTATTCCTAAAGTATGGGGTACGGTACACCTTAGGTGAATTTTCAATGTTAAATTTACTAGGATTTTGCTATATTTCAAAAAGTATAGCTCCGATCGCGCTCAATCCAACGGGACACGATCGGGGACCGCGGCCCGCGTGTTTTGATGCGTGGAGCTATTTAAAAAGGTTGAAATTTAATTTTTAATCGAAAAAATACAGGAAATTTTGAAAAATGTAAGTGTAAAACGTTGAAAACTTTTTCACTATTGAATCTATATACCTAAAAACAACGCAGGACGGTCCGCCACCAGCGGCTGCAAATTACCAAACACAAATACACCACACAATTAGGAACTGAACAGAGACAACACGAATATATGAAATTTCTTACAAAAATATTTGCAAAAACAGGTTTTAGCTGTCTAATGTAAGATTTTATTATCGGGCGATACTATTTAAACTGTTTAGTTAGTCTGCGCTACCAGAGACGCAGATTTTGGTAGGCTACACTCTATATTGGGACGTGAATTTGACTATGTCGTATTCCTAAAGTATGGGGTACGGTACACCTTAGGTGAATTTTCAATGTTAAATTTACTAGGATTTTGCTATATTTCAAAAAGTATAGCTCCGATCGCGCTCAATCCAACGGGACACGATCGGGGACCGCGGCCCGCGTGTTTTGATGCGTGGAGCTATTTAAAAAGGTTGAAATTTAATTTTTAATCGAAAAAATACAGGAAATTTTGAAAAATGTAAGTGTAAAACGTTGAAAACTTTTTCACTATTGAATCTATATACCTAAAAACAACGCAGGACGGTCCGCCACCAGCGGCTGCAAATTACCAAACACAAATACACCACACAATTAGGAACTGAACAGAGACAACACGAATATATGAAATTTCTTACAAAAATATTTGCAAAAACAGGTTTTAGCTGTCTAATGTAAGATTTTATTATCGGGCGATACTATTTAAACTGTTTAGTTAGTCTGCGCTACCAGAGACGCAGATTTTGGTAGGCTACACTCTATATTGGGACGTGAATTTGACTATGTCGTATTCCTAAAGTATGGGGTACGGTACACCTTAGGTGAATTTTCAATGTTAAATTTACTAGGATTTTGCTATATTTCAAAAAGTATAGCTCCGATCGCGCTCAATCCAACGGGACACGATCGGGGACCGCGGCCCGCGTGTTTTGATGCGTGGAGCTATTTAAAAAGGTTGAAATTTAATTTTTAATCGAAAAAATACAGGAAATTTTGAAAAATGTAAGTGTAAAACGTTGAAAACTTTTTCACTATTGAATCTATATACCTAAAAACAACGCAGGACGGTCCGCCACCAGCGGCTGCAAATTACCAAACACAAATACACCACACAATTAGGAACTGAACAGAGACAACACGAATATATGAAATTTCTTACAAAAATATTTGCAAAAACAGGTTTTAGCTGTCTAATGTAAGATTTTATTATCGGGCGATACTATTTAAACTGTTTAGTTAGTCTGCGCTACCAGAGACGCAGATTTTGGTAGGCTACACTCTATATTGGGACGTGAATTTGACTATGTCGTATTCCTCTATTGTTCCGGCGTGAGGCGAGGGACGCTGTCGTCCATCATTGGATGGAGGACCTCGCCGCCGCCACTTTTGGGCGCCGTACACTCGATGCGCTTGGGCCAGTCCTGCAGGATTGGTTGGGACGGCCCCATGGCTTCCTCTCGTTCCGTCTGGTGCAGGTGTTGACCGGGCATGGGTGCTTCGGCTCATACCTGCACCGGATCGGAAGGGAGGAAGCAGCAGCGTGCCACCATTGTCCCGCGGTGGAAGACACGGCGCAGCACACATTAGAGGTGTGTGCGTCGTGGACCGAGCTGCGCCGCAGCTTGGTTAATGCTATCGGGCCGGACCTCTCTCTTCCCAGCGTGGTCAATGCCATGTTGGGGAGCGAAGAGGCCTGGGCAGCGGTCGCCTCCTTTTGTGAAGACGTGATATCGCAAAAGGAGGTGGCAGAGCGCGCAAGGGAGGAAGACCCCCTTGCTGCGCCACTGCGCAGACGTCGAAGGGGCGGGAGAAGGCGATTGAACAATCACCTTCCCCCTCCCGGTGGTGAGTAGCGAGAGACAGGCGCGGGAGCGTCTTCTCTCGCATTGCACATGCTCACCACCTCCGTCGGGCGGGAATGGCCACGCATTCCTGGTCATTCCCGAGCCCCTCCCGTAGGGAGGGGCATGTAGGCCCCGCTGTAAAGCGGGCGGTCGTCGGCGGAGGACTGGACGTAAAGGCTCTGCCAGTCTCCCAGTCCTCCTCCATACAGACGATGCTGGAATGCCGCTGGGTCGTTTAGTGGGTATACCGGTCTTCTACCGGGGAGTCCCACATAACCCCCCCATCCCCCATGGGGGGGTATGCGTAACGCATTTTTTTCCCAGCGAGAAAAAAAAAAAAAAAAAAAAGGTTAGGTTAGGTTAGGTTAGGTTAGGTTAGGTTAGGTTAGGTTAGGTTAGGTTAGGTTAGGTTAGGTTAGGTTAGGTTAGGTTAGGTTAGGTTAGGTTAGGTTAGGTTGGGCGGGTCTGGGTTTATTCATTAATAGTTGCTTTGCCTAGCTTGCATGCCTTGCGCTGCTTGTTTTGGATAAACTCAGGCCTTCCCTACTCATCCCGGATGGGTAAGGAGGCAACGGTCTTAGGGGAGAGCGCAAGTCGTGATGATCCCTAAGGCAAGTCTGACGGATACCTTCCCGTGGTGCTGCCCGTTATTGGTTTGTTTCCTTCTGAAACAAACGTAACAGAACACCGTCAGGCGCCGCGTCATCTCATCTCATTTGTTTCGTTCTCACCGGTCCCATTTCTTCTCACCCCATTTTCTATCATCTTTTCTTGTCTCCCCTCGCTTCGTATCTCCATTCCGGAGAGCTGAACTGTGGTGTGAGACGAGAATTCGTCTCATTTCGTTTCGTTTCATTCGCTTCCCATTTGTCCCACTTCGTTCATTTCACCCCCATTGTCTCATCTCTTTTCACCTCATCCCAATCCTAAGTTCGATACTCGGCGATGGGATGAATGGCTGCAGGGTGTGCAGTCGCAAGAGTATCACAGGGCCGCTACGCCCCTAAACTGGCAAAACTTAAAATGGCTGGTTGTAACAGAAAAAAAATCTACCCCAGGCGGGTACGTCGGCTTTAGCCGGGAAATCCCGCTCCTCTACGGAGGACTGCCCCTCGTATTCTGGGGGGGGCACCAACCGCTTTTCTCTTTTACAAATTAACGACTTTGGCTTAGATAAGGACACTGATTGTGCTTACGAAAAGGATTTCAAGACAGGGCTGGCACTAAGTCAGCAACCGGAGGAGAAAACAAGAGGTGTCGTGGCGTTGCATGCCTCGGCACGACTCCGAAATAGATCGATGGATTGTGGGCCTTCTGATGGCCGGACGAGCAGGTCATCGTCTGCGGGAGCCAAGGGCTCCGCGAGACTGAGAGAGTGCTCGATTGTCGTGGAGGATATCCGGAGTGTGTCGGACGTAAAGTCCATGATTGTGGATGGCGCTGAGAGCGCGGAGACGGAAGGGGACGTGAGACAGAAGCGGTCGGCCTCTTCGTCCCTCGAGCCCGACCATTTAGAGTCGGACACGGAGGCCGAAGGTAAGGCGGCCGCCAAGGTAAGCTCCTTAAGAGGAGATTCGGGGGAGAACTCGACTGAGTCGGACACGTCTGACTGCAGCTTTGAGACAGTCGAGTCGATTTCGACATTGAGGGGTGCGTCGAAGCGCCGGCTTGAAGATGACGATCGCGGAGTCGTTTTGAGGAAAGGACAGACAGCCAAACGAGGCAGGGGCCGGCCACCAACCACCGGCCAGTATATGGGCCTGGCCAAGGCCAAACAGGAGGCCGCGGCTGCCTGTCGCGACGAGATGCGAGCTAGGGCGGAGCTCGAACTCAGCAATTGGGTCGGCAGCACCATGAGACGGAGCCGGAGCAATTCCGCTCTGTCCGGAATCTCGGATGACAGACCGGCCCAAACCCTAGAAGAGGCGGTCCAAACGAACTTGGAGGTCATCCATAGAATTGCCACAAGGTCAAAAAACCTTAAGGGCAGTTTTGTGCATGCTCTCAAAAAGTCGGTGGAAGAAATCCGCTCCGCGGTATTGGAGTTAAAAGACAGGTCGTCCTCGGATGAGTCGAGGAGACTACAGGCAGACAACGATCGCCTGAAAAAGGAGATGGACGAGTTGCGCAAGGAGATGAGTGCACTCCGTGTGATGATGGAGCGGCGAGTATCTAGCTGCCCTGTTGCACCTACTGCACCATCTTCGCCATCCTTGGCTCCGGTAATGCGTCCACCGCCAGCTGGAGGACCGGGAGACAACGTGGCCCCCGAGGTTGCTCCGGACTTGGAGACATTCACTCGGACCATCCTGCTCCAAGTGGGCACAATGATGAACGCGAGATTGGAGGCTCTGGAGGACCGCCTCCTACCTCAGGTGCGGCTTCGCCCTCCCCTTGCGGCGGATAGGAAGACAGCACAGAGTCCTGCGGCTGCTCCTGAGGAGCCATCGACTGTTGCTGGGCCGTCCGGGCTGAATGCCGGACCTCCCAAAACCAAAACAGCGGCGAACCCTGCGCCGTCAAGCGCCAAGGGAAAGGGAAAGGGCAAGGGCAAGGGGGGAAAGAAGAAAACGAAGACCGTCTCCAAGCCCGTGCCAACAGATATAACGTCTCGGCCAGTATCACCGCCAACTGAGCCATTAAATGAGGGATGGAACGTGGTGGCTAGTAGGAAAAGGGGGGCAAAGCGCTCTGGCGCAATACGGGCTTCACAGTCTACGAGCCAGCCCCAACAGGCGAAGACGCAGCCGAAGATGCAGGCGAAGGCCGCGACTGGCTATGGAGGAGCAAAGAGGCTACGCCCGCCACGCTCGGCGGCCGTAGTACTAACACTCCAACCCGGAGCAGAAGAAAAAGGCGCTTCGTACGCCAAGGTGATTACTGAGGCTAGAAATAAGGTTGACCTAGCTGGCCTCGAGATTGCGAGCCTACGTTTTAGACGGGCGGCCACTGGAGCGCGAATCCTAGAGGTGCCCGGAAAGGCAAGTGGCGACAAAGCCGATGCGCTTGCCGCCAAACTGCGTGAGACGTTCGGAGAGGGGGTCGTCCGAATATCCAGGCCCACCAAGTCCGCAGAAATGCGCGTAATGGGTCTGGACGATAGTGTCACTCCGGAGGAGGTCGTGGCGGCGGTGGCACGACAAGGCGCCTGCTCACCGGACTTGGTGAAGAGCAGCGATATAAACCGGGGGGCACGCGGTCTAGGGACGGCCTGGGTAAAATGCCCTGTGGCTGCGGCGAAGAAGGTGGCCCAAGGCCGCCTCCGAATAGGGTGGGTCTCAGCCCAAGTTAAATTACTGGAGACGAGACCCATGAGGTGCTTCAGGTGCCTAGAGCTGGGACACCTGAGGGTGCACTGTGAATCCGAGGTCGATCGCAGTGACCAGTGTTACCGCTGCGGTCGGCCCGGACATATAGGGTCGCAGTGTGACAGTGCACCGCACTGCACCATCTGTGAGGCGGCCGGTCGTCCGGCACAACATCGAGCGGGGAGCAAGGCCTGCGCCCCCGCCCGAGGCAAGAAGACCAAGAAAGCAGGCACCAAGGCGGCTGTTGATGGCTCTAAGGCCCCCTCACAGCCGCCCCGTCCGAACGGGAATTCTTCGTCGTCGGCAGAGGTGATTTGTATGGACGTGAATAATGGATGACACCTCCATATCCTTCCTTCAGGGTAATCTGAACCACTGCGCCGCGTCTCAGAATCTATTCTTTCAGAGCGTGGCGCAGTGGTCGATTCATGTATCGGTGATATGCGAGCCATACCGGATTGTTCCCGGTTGGCTTGGTGACCTGGACGATCTTGTGGCATTGATCAGTCGAACTTCGGCTGGTGCACCGCCACTGATGAGACCGGAGAGAGGTCGGGGCTTCGTTTCTGCATTTGTGGGCGATATCATGGTGGTCGGGGGGTATTTCTCGCCCAGTCGTAGCCTCGCAGAATTCGAGCAATATTTGCTTGAAGTCGGGGCTCTGATTGGCAGGGTGAACCCCCCTCTTTTGCTGGTCTGCGGGGACTTCAATGCCAAGTCCACGGCGTGGGGGTCTCCGCAGACGTTGCCCAGAGGCGAGACCCTGGAAGATTGGGCGTCGGAGAGAGGCCTGATGGTTCTGAACCGGGGCGAGGCCGATACGTGTGTGCGCAGACAGGGTGGCTCGAAGATCGACGTCTCCTTTGCGAGCGCCGCCCTGGCGAGCCGTATCCGGGGATGGCATGTGGCGGAGTATTCGGAGACGCTGTCGGATCACCGTTACATACGGTTTAGCGTCTCCGCAGCCGCGGTGGCCCCTGTGGCCGTGCCCCGGTCCGGATCCGGAGACTGCCCGAGGTGGGCCCTCAAAAAGCTCGACAGGGAGCTGTTAGTGGAGGCTGCGTTGGTGGAGACGTGGGTCTCCGGGTCGTCATCATCAATGGTGGATCAAATAGATGTAGAGGGTGAGACGCTTGCACTCGCGGGTGCCATGACGCGCATCTGTGATGCGTCCATGCCGCGGGCGCGACCGTTCTCGCCCCGGCGCGCGGTGTACTGGTGGGACGCTGAACTCGCGCATCTCAGAGAGGAATGCGTGGGGGCGAGGCGCCAGTACGCCAGACACAGAAGGAGACGGCGTCGTGATGCTGCAGAGGAGGACAGGTTATACTCGGCTTACAGGGATCTCATTAATGCCCTCAAACTGGGTATCTGCAAGGCCAAAGACCAATCAAGGAAAGAGTTACTGGAATCTCTAAACAGTGACCCCTGGGGGAGGCCGTACAGGTTGGTGAGGCGAAAACTGCGTCCATGGGCACCGCCCCTGACGGAGAGTCTCCGGCCGGAGCTCTTGGAACGCACAGTGGAGGCCCTATTTCCGCGCAGGGCTTCGCACATCCCTCCGCCAATGGTACCGCCGTCTGCCTCGACTGCGCGAGAGCCGGACAATGCCGAGGACGCTTCCCCCGAGGTCACCGCGGGTGAGTTGTGGGCTGCCGTGTTTCGGCTCCGTGCCAAAAAAACTACGGCTCCCGGGCTGGATGGCGTGCCCGGTCGGGTATGGGTCATGAGCATGGAGATTCTGGA
This sequence comes from Plagodis dolabraria, assembly GCA_963854805.1. NCBI lineage: Eukaryota > Metazoa > Arthropoda > Insecta > Lepidoptera > Geometridae > Plagodis > Plagodis dolabraria. Next base: position 35,330 of record CAWLAX010000028.1, on the reverse strand, counting down.
GGAGAGAGTGAGGGCCCTCTTCAGTGCTATTCTGGCGCAGGGCCGATTCCCCCATCTGTGGAAGACCGGGAAGTTGGTCCTCCTCCACAAAGAGGGTAGGCCGGAGGATTCTCCCTCAGCCTACAGACCAATTGTGCTGCTTGACGAGGCGTGCAAGCTCCTTGAGCGTGTTATCGCTGCGCGCCTCGTCAAGCACCTTACTAGAGTTGGGCCGGACCTCTCCGATGAGCAGTACGGCTTCCGCTGTGGCAGATCCACCCTCGACGCTATCGCGAGGGTGAGGGCCCAGGCGGAAGAAGCGGTGGCCCGGGGTGAAGTGCTGTTGGCGGTGTCACTTGACATCACCAACGCTTTCAACACACTCCCCTGGGCCTGCATCACGGAAGCGCTCAAATATCATGCAGTCCCACAGTATTTGCAGCGCATCGTTGCCAACTACCTATCGGACAGGTCCGTGAGGTACCCAACGCGGGGTGGGTGGTCCGAGGCGGTGATGACGTGCGGTGTTCCACAGGGGTCGGTCTTAGGCCCCCTCTTGTGGAACATCGGCTTTGATTGGGTGCTCCGCGGCTCGAACCTCCGGGGGGTCAGCCTAGTATGCTACGCCGACGATACCCTCGTTACGGCCCGCGGACGCACCTACCGAGATGCCGCGATTTTGGCCACGGCTGGAGTCGCTCACGTCGTCGGGAGGATAAGAATGCTTGGGCTGGAGGTTGCCCTGAACAAATCCGAGGCATTGTGTTTTCACGGTCCTCGGATGGCCCCTCCGGCTCACGCATCCTTGATAGTGGGGGGAACTTCTGTCGCTGTCGGTGGAACGATGAAGTACCTAGGACTCGTCCTCGACAGCCGGTGGAACTTCCACGCCCACTTCGGGCGCCTGGTGCCCAAGTTGATGGGGGCAGTATCTGCGTTGGGTGGGTTACTGCCAAATATTGGTGGACCGGAGGCCAGCTGCCGCCGCCTTTACACGGGGGTTGTTAGGTCAATGGCTTTGTATGGGGCGCCAATATGGGCGAAGGATTTAGATCGCCACAATGTGGCCCTCCTACGCAGACCACAGAGGGTCATGGCAATCAGGGTTTGCCGAGCGTATCGTACGGTGTCGTACGAGGCGGCCTGTCTGTTGGCCAGTACGCCGCCCTGGGACCTCGATGCTGAAGTTTTGGCAGAGGTCCACGATCGTAGGGTTGCGTCGCTGAGAGGGGGACAGACACTTGCACCAGAGGAACTGCGTCGCTGGAGAGAGCTTCTCCGCGATGGTCTCCTTCGGCGCTGGAACGAAAGATTGGGGGAAGAGCGCCTTTCCCGCCACTGGACAGTACAGGCGATCCTCCCAGTATTCCGGGAGTGGATTGAAAGGAGGTGGGGGCCACTCACCTATCATCTGTCACAGGTGCTCTCCGGGCATGGCTGCTTTGGGGAGTATCTGTGGCGAGTGGCGAAACGGGAGCCCAGGCCAGAGTGCCATCATTGTGCTGGTGCTATAGATACAGCCCGGCACACTCTGGAAGACTGCCCTGCATGGGCTGAACCACGGAGGCAACTCTCCGTGATTGTGGGTGGAAACGTCTCTCTGCCGGCCGTGGTGGCATCCATGGTCGACAGTGAGGCGTCATGGAGGACAGCGCTGACATTCTGCGAACAGGTGATCTCGCAGAAGGAAGCGGCGGAGAGGGCCAGGGAGGAAGATCCCCTCGCTGACCCTCTCCGCCGTCGGAGAGTGGGGCGCCGACGACAGGCACACAATCGTCGACCCCCATAGAGGGCCTCTGGGCGCCGGATATGTGTGGACTAGTCCGGCGCCTGACAGAATAGGTCCTGAGGTGTAAAGCGTTCCCATTTTACAGGAACGCTTCGCAAAAAGATGAGTGGTGATAGAGGGGGAGCCTTGTACACTTCCCCTCCCTCCCCCCTTCGAGTTGGATCCGACAGTTGAGTTCGGACGACTGCAGACGGAGCTCGCGGACGTGTGCCTCGGCGATTCCCGTGTGTCCGCCCCTAATGCAGAGCGAAGGAACCCCCAGGGTTTTAGTGGGTATGCCGTCTCTTTTACACGACGGAGAGCCCCACACACCCTCGGCCTCCTCTTTACAGGGGCCTTGAGGACGGTGCATAAGGCTGCATTTCCCTGGGAAAAAAAAAAAAAAAAAAAAAAGGTTAGGTTAGGTTAGGTTAGGTTAGGTTAGGTTAGGTTAGGTTAGGTTAGGTTAGGTTTTTTTTTTTTTTTTTTTTTTTTTTTTTTTTTTTTTTTTACATGTTCCTTTGATGTTAAAAATGATCAAAGTCTGTTTGCGTTTATTTACATACAATCGGATACAATAATATCGTGCCCTGTTTGGGTGTGGGGAATCGTACTCTATTTCTCTTATTTAATTTATAGAACTCATTTACCTATAATTTATATCATTTGTTTTTTATATTTTCATTATTTATTTGTTTTTTGCCTGAACTTATTTACCTATGTTTACATATATATCATTGTTTCTATGCTGTTTATATATATTATCAAAATATATATACACCATAATTTATATTACCTATTTGTTTCTACTTCCTACTTTTTTGACAATTTCAGTACAGAAACTTAAAAATGTGTCTCTTGTCTCTTTATTTAGCATCATTTTGTTACAATTTTCTGCGACAATCTCAATGTTTAATAATATGCTGGTTTCATATCTTTTCAGAGCAAAGACGGGGCACTCGAATAACACATGGACAACCGATTCGCTTTTATCTGGATCACAGATGCACGATGGGCTCTCCTTACACTTGAACCGATTCAAGTATTCGGAGAACCCACCGTGCCCTGTGAGAGCTTGTGTTGTTTGGCTGGTGGGAACGAATTGGCGAACGACTTTGTAGGCTTCGATGGCGTCTGGGAAGAAGATTTTTGTGACTCCAGCTGTGGTTCCGGCCTTGTACCGCTGGTTCCATTCTTCGAGCGCTCCGAGACGAATCAGCCGCTTTGCGTAGGAGACCGGGAAGCTATCATAGTCGGGCCGTCTTTTGGTGTTCAGGGCGGCCTCCTTCGCAAGCTCATCTGCACGCTCATTACCCTGCAGTCCCGCATGGGCTTTGATCCAAAATAAGGAGACTTCCTTATTTTGGATTTTGCAGGTCCTGAGGTTTTCCCGTGTCTCCTCGGCCAAGGGGTGTAGGGAGCCATTGTTGGTGATTGTCTGGAGCGCTGAGCTGGAGTCACTATATATCCCGAAGCTCTGTTCTGAACGTTTGACGATTTCTCGCGTGGCCTTGCATATTGCCAATAGTTCAGCCTGATAGACCGTGCAATACGATGGCAGTTTGAATTTGAGGGCTTTGAGCTCAGCATCACCGGACCATAAGGACAGTGCTGCTCCGACCTCACCCTCAATCTTACTGCCATCGGTGAAGATTTTGACCTCTTGGGAGTCATGGGCGTCTAATTGTACCTGGTCTATCAGGCTGACAAAGCCCAGGCTGATATGCTCTGCCGGATGCTTGGTTTGAGCGTATGGTATCTGCCGCTCCACCTCTCTGTCCATTAGCTCTGGTCGGGGTACCCCCCTCTTCACCTCGTACAGTGCGGCTGCCTCCTGTATCCTGAGGTCGAGTGGGAGTATCCCGGCCAGGACCAGTCCTGAGTTCAGGGAGACGGTGCGGTACGCCCTTGTCAGCTTTTGTGCGAAGCCTCTTTGTACCGCGTTAAGCTGCTTCTGGATGCTTATCTTCTTCGTTGCTGGTCCCCAGACGCCTGCCGCGTACATGATGACTGGCTCCACAGCCGCTGTATAAATGATCCGTATGATCTCCGGGCTGAGGCCCCAACTACTCCTGGCGGCTCTAGACAGCTGCTTATATACATTAATGGCCTTCTTGCAGATGTTCGCAGCGTGGCCATTAAAAGTCAGCTTGTTGTCGATGGTGAGCCCCAGGATCTTTACTTCTTGCGACATGCCGATGTCGACCCCGCCCATGCGCAGGAGTGGTGTATCATACTTCAGTTTGCGAGTGATAGTCATTGCATTTGTTTTGCTCGGCGCAAATTTGAGCTTGTTTCTGATACCCCACTCCCTGACATAGGCGAGGGTGGCATTCGCCTGTCGCTGGATCTCTACAGCTGTGTCCCCGTCAAAGACTAACACGACGTCGTCCGCAAATGCCTGTCCATAGTTTCCTCGTTCTTCAAGCCCCTTCAGAAGTGGATCCAACAAGAGGTTCCACATTATTGGACCTCCGATAGAGCCCTGGACGCACCCCTTACTTGTGTCCTTCGCGTACTCTTCTCCAGCATACCTCACCCTAACTCTCCTATCCTGCAGGTAGCTGTCGATGAGTCTCCTCACGTTAACAGGACAACTTTCCTCAGCCAGTCTAACTCTAATGGCCGGCCACCATGCGCTGTCGAAGGCTCCCTCTATGTCTAATGATACCACGGTAATGATTTTCTTCTGATTTAGTTTTCCGTAGACGTACTGTATCAAGTCATAGAGGGAGTCCTCGGTGCTCTTCTTCGGCATAAAGCCATACTGGCGAGTACTCAGCCTTGGTATGAGGTGCCATTTCATCCTACCCACGATCAGCTTTTCCAGGATCTTCCCCATGATCGGTAGCAGTCCTATTGGTCTGTATGACTTAGGGTAGGTATAGTCGTCTTTACCTGGTTTCCTCAAGACCACGACTGTGGCCTCTTTCCAGATGGTCGGAAAGTGTGAGAAAACCAGGCACTTGTTCGCTAATGCGAGGAAGATCTCTGGATCGCTGCTGATAGCCTGGCTGCAGATATCGGCCGTGAAACCATCAGCTCCCGGGGCTTTCTTCGGATCAAAGCTTTCCACCGCAGTACGAAGCTCCTCTGCTGTAAATGGCGGATCATGGTGTTCATCATGGGCCGCATCATTTATACTTTGGGCTATTTCTCTGGTCTGACGGTGGTCTGCGTTGTCTTCTTCTTCATTGTCCTCCGGGTAGAAGATGTCGGCAAGGATTTTGGCCGAATCTTTCTGATCGATCTGCTGACCATCTTTCACCAAGGGTATCTCTTCCTGCCTGGTGGATGTCCTCCCTATCACTCTATAGATCCCCTCCCAAACCCCTTCTCTATCCTGCTTTTCACAGAACTTCTTCCAACTCTGGGTCTTTGCTCTCTCCACTTCACTCAAAAATTTTTCTTTTGCTTGCAGGTACTCATCCACGACTCGGGGTCTTCGTGACAGCGCTGCACATCGTATTCGACGTCTCAGGGTGATTGCTCTTCTCTTCAGTTTGGCGAGTTCTTCGGACCACCACGGCGGTTGGGTAAGTGTTTCTTTTTTCTTCTTTTTGGGTAAGGTGTGTGTGCATGTCTGTGTTATTATGTGTGTGTATGTGTTGACTACTTCTTCTAATTGTACTTTATTTGTTATTTTGTCTATTTCTGTTTTGTTTATTTTGTTTTCTGTTTTTAATTGGTCCAGTTTCTCATGAAACTGGGCCCAATTAGCCTTTTTTGTGTTAAATAACCTAGTAGTTCTATCCACACTTACCCCTTTTGATCTTTTAAAAGCAATATTAAAGATGATGCCGTTGTGGTCCGAGTGTGTGAGATCGTCTAGTACCCGCCATCCATCAATCAGGTGCAGTATATCGATTGAGCAGGCTGTCACGTCGGGATGGCTGGTGTAGGAGATCCCTCCCCTGATGGTGTCGAAAGTGGGAGTGTCTCCCTGGTTCAGTACCTGCAAGCTCAATTCTTCGAGGGCACCCGACATGTCCTCTCCCCTGTCGTCCACGATGTGACTACCCCACCAGGTACTCTTCGCATTAGCATCTCCGCCGATGACGATTCTCGCTGGTCCGACTTCTTGCACTATTCTTTTGATCTGCTCCAGGTATGGCTCTATGGGCTGGGTAGGTTCAAAGTAAAAGGAAACAGCAGTGATCTGCCAGGCACCGGTCCGGATCTTTATCACCACGATATTATTCGTGGTGAGATTAGGGAATTGTTCGACGTCCAGGTCGTGATCAAAGACGGCTATCGCCGCTTTGACATGTCCGTCTCCCTGCTCGGTGCTCTGGTAGATCCTGGCTCCTCTGTAACCTTTCATCCTTTTGACCCTGCCCACGTATGGCTCCTGAAGCAGTGCAAAGGCAACCTTTCTTTTCTCGGCTTCTATCATCAGCTCGTTCGTTGCTGTTTCCATCCTTTGGAGATTTGCTTGTAGAGCGCGATACGGCTTTTCGCTGGTGGGGTTTGCTGCATGGTTTACGTTTGTGGAGCCCTTAGCAGTAGGCTACGGAGGCTCGTGCCATTGCATCCCACTTCCTTCTCACAGCACATTCTGGGCTGAAGGCATTATGCTCCGTGGAGTCGAGTTTTGCCTTTCTGCAATTTACACAGGATGGAGCCAAATTGCTGAGCCAATCCGCGCAGTCGGCTCTCATGTGCGGGCCACCGCAGTGACTGCACTTCTCTATGCTCTCTCTGCATTGGCGACGGCCGTGGCCGTATCCTAAGCAGAGAGAGCACTGGATCAGGGGTGATTGGTCCGCTATCCTAACCCTCTGGAGGTCTATATGGGCTTCTCCAGCCTCTATCATCGAGTTCCAGATTTTAGGGGACACTCTTATGACGACATGGCACATGTGGGGGTTCCTAGCCTTCCTTCTGTAGCGGATCTCCATCCTGTTGTCCTGCTTGTCAAGGTTCTTAAAAATGTTTCCGTTTTGTTTTCTCAGAGCGTTTGTGATGTCTTCATCACTATGAAACTGTAGAACGTCTCTGAGAATCAAAAGAGGGTCTTTATTTTTCATCTCCTCGACATTGAGATGCGCTTCTGCTTTCTTGAGCCTTTCCTTAACTTTCTGTCTTTCCCCTTCGGTCCTACATCCCACTATGATCTTTCCGTCTTTCGCCTTCCTCACCCTATCGACCTTTATTCCTCCTTCTGTAGCGTTTACAGCTTCCCTTATCCTGCTGAGAACTTCTTCCCCTGTTTCCTTCTCATCCTTTGAAGAAACCACCACGGAATGCAAGGCGGCACTCTCGTAGGGTTGTCTTCGAGACGGACCCGCTACCGCAGCGGCGTAGGTGGTTCCTTCAAGGAACTCCTTCTGTCTTTCCATCACCTGTTTTAGGTTTTCCATCTTTTCATTATTTTCTCTCAACAGTTTGCTGTGTTCTTCCATTTGTCTCTTAAGGTCTTCTTCCCCAAGTCTTATCTGGCTCTGGCTCTCTAAAAGTTTTACTTCTTCCCTTTTATCTGCCTTTTGCTTTTCTGCAGGTATCTTTTCGCGGGCATTCCTGGCCTCTGATTCCTTGACCAACTCGAACAATCGGTCTATGGCCTGGATAACGTTTGACTTAATGTCGGACCGCAAGTTTCTCGAGAGTTCAAGGTTGGTCTTGGCTTTCATGAGGCAGGCCTTTGCCTCCGCTGCTCTGGTAGGGAATTTCTCCATTTTGGGTGGGCTTCCAAGGGCCTCCACTGGTGGCCTGCGTCCTGTTATCTTACCTTCCTGAGAGGGTGGTTTCGATTTGGGCAGTGCCGCCGGGGCCGTCCTCCTCGGTGGGGTCGGGCTTTTAGGTTGTTGGGAGTTGGACCTCCTTTTCTTCACTTCCTCCCACTCTCCTACGCTCCGCCTCACGTTGGAGGTTATCGCCTGCTCGCCCGCTTGTTGAGATGGCCCTGCCAGTTCTATCAGGGTTGGGGATTTCTGGGGGTGTTTTACACTTTCGTCAGTCTGGGCTGTTTTGACCGGTGTGTATACTGCAGCGAACATCTTGTCAAAGGAACAAACTTAGTCAACCTAACCGAAAGTTGTATTAAAATTTTTAAATTTTTAGTATATAAGAATCAAAATTGTATTAGGATAAATTTGTTGTATAAGTTGTATATTATGTCTATGATCCTAAATAAAAGTAAATAAAATTGCACAATAGTAAATTTTTTCACAAAAGTGATGTCAGGTAGGTGCTTATATTAAGCCGCGGACGTCAAAAGAACGTATAGAAATCATCCAATAAGATGACTTAAGGTCAGGCACAGCCTGTGCAGCTGTCTGTTTTTCACGATCGTGAAGGTCAAGATATTAAATAAATGAGAAGAAAATATATAATTAACGAAATTTACATACGAATCTCGTATAATTGGGTCCTGATTTGTAAGAGTCAATCTACTGATTTTATAATGAATAAAATCGGAATCAATGTCCTTGCGCCTATCCAGAAAAATTATAAGTATCAATAAAAATATCGTAGTTAAAAGTCTACCAGTCAAAAACCTAAATTAAAATAAAATAACAGAAAATTGCTATATAAAATAGCATAAGTCACCCGCTAAGGCCAACGGTTATCCAAAACAGTGATTTTTAGTATGGCGTGGTCCACTAAAGTTCTCTTGGGTGGGGGGGCGGGTCCACCTTAGGGTGGGTGAGTGGGTTAAAATTAAGTGGACAGCTTAAGGTTAGGTATATAACAATTATTTTGTTATATTTCAAAAAGTATAGCTCCGATCGCGCTCAATCCAACGGGACACGATCGGGGACCGCGGCCCGCGTGTTTTGATGCGTGGAGCTATTTAAAAAGGTTGAAATTTAATTTTTAATCGAAAAAATACAGGAAATTTTGAAAAATGTAAGTGTAAAACGTTGAAAACTTTTTCACTATTGAATCTATATACCTAAAAACAACGCAGGACGGTCCGCCACCAGCGGCTGCAAATTACCAAACACAAAAACACCACACAATTAGGAAACGAACAGAGACAACACGAATATATGAAATTTCTTACAAAAATATTTGCAAAAACAGGTTTTAGCTGTCTAATGTAAGATTTTGTTATGGGACGATACTATTTAAACTGTTTAGTTAGTCTGCGCTACCAGAGACGCAGATTTTGGTAGGCTACACTCTATATTGGGACGTGAATTTGACTATGTCGTATTCCTAAAGTATGGGGTACGGTACACCTTAGGTGAATTTTCAATGTTAAATTTACTAGGATTTTGCTCAATCCAACGGGACACGATCGGGGACCGCGGCCCGCGTGTTTTGATGCGTGGAGCTATTTAAAAAGGTTGAAATTTAATTTTTAATCGAAAAAATACAGGAAATTTTGAAAAATGTAAGTGTAAAACGTTGAAAACTTTTTCACTATTGAATCTATATACCTAAAAACAACGCAGGACGGTCCGCCACCAGCGGCTGCAAATTACCAAACACAAAAACACCACACAATTAGGAAACGAACAGAGACAACACGAATATATGAAATTTCTTACAAAAATATTTGCAAAAACAGGTTTTAGCTGTCTAATGTAAGATTTTGTTATGGGACGATACTATTTAAACTGTTTAGTTAGTCTGCGCTACCAGAGACGCAGATTTTGGTAGGCTACACTCTATATTGGGACGTGAATTTGACTATGTCGTATTCCTAAAGTATGGGGTACGGTACACCTTAGGTGAATTTTCAATGTTAAATTTACTAGGATTTTGCTATATTTCAAAAAGTATAGCTCCGATCGCGCTCAATCCAACGGGACACGATCGGGGACCGCGGCCCGCGTGTTTTGATGCGTGGAGCTATTTAAAAAGGTTGAAATTTAATTTTTAATCGAAAAAATACAGGAAATTTTGAAAAATGTAAGTGTAAAACGTTGAAAACTTTTTCACTATTGAATCTATATACCTAAAAACAACGCAGGACGGTCCGCCACCAGCGGCTGCAAATTACCAAACACAAAAACACCACACAATTAGGAAACGAACAGAGACAACACGAATATATGAAATTTCTTACAAAAATATTTGCAAAAACAGGTTTTAGCTGTCTAATGTAAGATTTTGTTATGGGACGATACTATTTAAACTGTTTAGTTAGTCTGCGCTACCAGAGACGCAGATTTTGGTAGGCTACACTCTATATTGGGACGTGAATTTGACTATGTCGTATTCCTAAAGTATGGGGTACGGTACACCTTAGGTGAATTTTCAATGTTAAATTTACTAGGATTTTGCTATATTTCAAAAAGTATAGCTCCGATCGCGCTCAATCCAACGGGACACGATCGGGGACCGCGGCCCGCGTGTTTTGATGCGTGGAGCTATTTAAAAAGGTTGAAATTTAATTTTTAATCGAAAAAATACAGGAAATTTTGAAAAATGTAAGTGTAAAACGTTGAAAACTTTTTCACTATTGAATCTATATACCTAAAAACAACGCAGGACGGTCCGCCACCAGCGGCTGCAAATTACCAAACACAAAAACACCACACAATTAGGAAACGAACAGAGACAACACGAATATATGAAATTTCTTACAAAAATATTTGCAAAAACAGGTTTTAGCTGTCTAATGTAAGATTTTGTTATGGGACGATACTATTTAAACTGTTTAGTTAGTCTGCGCTACCAGAGACGCAGATTTTGGTAGGCTACACTCTATATTGGGACGTGAATTTGACTATGTCGTATTCCTGGTTAGGTTAGGTTAGGTTAGGTTAGGTTAGGTTAGGTTAGGTTAGGTTAGGTTAGGTTAGGTTAGGTTAGGTTAGGTTTTTTTTTTTTTTTTTTTTTTTTACATGTTCCTTTGATGTTAAGAATGATCAAAGTCTGTTTGCGTTTATTTACATACAATGGTATACAATAATACCGTGCCCTGTTTGGGTGTGGGGAATCTTACTCTATTTCTCTTATTTAATATATATAACTCATTTACCTATAATTTATATCATATGTTTTTATATTGTTACTATACATTTGTTTCTTGCCTGCACTTATTTACCTATGTTTACATATATATCATTGTTTCTATGCTGTTTATATATATTATCAAAATATATATACACCATAATTTATATTACCTATTTGTTTCTACTTCCTACTTTTTTGACAATTTCAGTACAGAAACTTAAAAACGTGTCTCTTGTCTCTTTGTTTACCATAATTTTGTTACAATTTTCTGCGACAATGTCAATATTTAATGATATGCTGGTTTCATATCTTTTCAGAGCAAGGACGGGGCACTCGAATAACACATGAACAACCGATTCGCTTTTATCTGGATCACAGATGCACGATGGGCTCTCCTTACACTTGAACCGATTCAAGTATTCGGAGAACCCACCGTGCCCTGTGAGAGCTTGCGTTGTTTGGCTGGTGGAAACAAATTGGCGAACGACTTTGTATGCTTGGATGGCGTCTGGGAAGAAGATTTTTGTGACTCCAGCTGTTGTTCCGGCCTTGTACCGCTGGTTCCATTCTTCGAGCGCTCCGAGACGAATCAGCCGCTTTGCATAGGAGACCGGGAAGCTGTCATAGTCAGGCCGTCGCTTGGTGTTCTGCGCGGCCTCTTTTGCAAGCTGATCTGCACGCTCATTACCCTGCAGTCCCGCGTGGGCTTTGATCCAAAATAAGGAGACTTCCTTATTTTGAATTTTGCAGGTTCTGAGGTTTTCCCGGGTCTCCTCGGCCAACGGGTGTAGGGAGCCATTGTTAGTTATTGTCTGGAGCGCCGAACTGGAGTCACTATATATCCCGAAAGATTGTTCTGAGCGTTTGAGTATCTCTCGCGTGGCCTTGCATATTGCCAGTAGTTCAGCCTGATAGACCGTGCAATATGATGGCAGTTTGAATTTGAGGGCTTTGATCTCGGCATCACCGGACCATAAGGACAGCGCAGCTCCGACCTCACCCTCCATCTTACTGCCATCAGTGAATATTTTGACCTCTTGGGAGTCGTGGGCGTCCAGTTGTTCCTGGTCTATCAGGCTGACAAAGCCCAGGCTGGTATGCTCTGCCGGATGCTTCGTTTGAGCGTATGGTATCTGCCGCTCCACCTCCCTGTCCACTAGCTCTGGTCGGGGTACCCCCCTCTTCACTTCGTACAGTGCGGCTGCCTCCTGTATCCTGAGGTCGAGTGGGAGTATCCCGGCCAGGACCAGTCCTGAGTTCAGGGAGACGGTGCGGTACGCCCTTGTCAGCTTTTGTGCGAAGCCTCTTTGTACCGCGTTAAGCTGCTTCTGGATGCTTATCTTCTTCGTTGCTGGTCCCCAGACGCCTGCCGCGTACATTATGACTGGCTCCACAGCCGCTGTATAAATGATCCGTATGATCTCCGGGCTGAGGCCCCAACTACTCCTGGCGGCTCTAGACAGCTGCTTATATATATTAATGGCCTTCTTGCAGACGTTCGCAGCGTGGCCATTAAAAGTCAGCTTGTTGTCGATGGTGAGCCCCAGGATCTTAACTTCTTTCGACATACCAATGTCGACCCCGCCCATGCGCAGGAGTGGTGTATCATACTTCAGTTTGCGAGTGATGGTCATTGCATTGGTTTTGCTCGGCGCAAATTTGAGCTTGTTTCTGATACCCCACTCCCTGACATAAGTAAGGGCGGCATTTGCCTGTCGCTGGATCTCTACGGCTGTGTCCCCGTCGAAAACTAAAACGACGTCGTCCGCAAATGCCTGCCCGTAGTCCCCTCGTTCTTTGAGCCCCTTCAGGAGTGGATCTAACAGGAGGTTCCACATTATTGGGCCTCCGATGGAGCCTTGGACGCATCCCTTATTTGTGTCCTTCGCGTACTCTTCTCCAGCATACCTGACTCGAACTCTCCTATCCTGCAGGTAGCTGTCGATGACTCTTCTCACGTTTACAGGACAGTTTTCCTCAGCCAGTCTGACTCTAATAGCCGGCCACCACGCACTGTCGAAGGCTCCCTCTATGTCCAATGATATAACGGTTATGATTTTCTTCTTATCTAGTTTCCCGTGGATGTACTGTATCAGGTCATAGAGGGAGTCTTCGGTGCTCTTCTTCGGCATAAAGCCATACTGACGAGTACTCATTTTGGGTATGAGGTGCCATTTCATCCTGCCCACGACCAGCTTTTCCAGGATCTTCCCCATGACCGGTAGTAGTCCTATTGGCCTGTATGACTTGGGGTTCGCATAGTCGTCTTTACCTGGTTTCCTCAAGACCACGACTGTGGCCTCTTTCCAGATGGTCGGGAAGTGTGAGAAAACCAGGCACTTGTTCGCTAACGCGAGGAAGATTTCTGGATCGCTGCCGATAACTTGGCTGCAGATATCGGCAGTGAAGCCATCTGCTCCCGGGGCTTTTTTCGGATCAAAGCTTTCCACCGCAGAACGAAGCTCCTCTATTGTAAATGGCGGATCATGGTATTCATCATGAGCCGCATCATTTATACTCTGGGCAATTTCTCTGGTCTGACGGTGGTTTGCGTTGTCTTCTTCTTCATTGTCCTCCGGGTAGAAGATGTCGGCAAGAACTTTGGCCGAGTCTTTCTGGTCGATCTGCCTACCATCTTTCACCAATGGTATCTCCTCATGTCTGGTGGAAGTCCTCCCTATCACTCTGTAGATCCCCTCCCAAACCCCCTCCCTATCCTGCTTTTCGCAAAAATCCTTCCAACTCCGCGTTTTTGCTCTCTCCACTTCACTTAAGAATTTTTCCTTTGCTTGCAGGTACTCGTCCACGACTCGGGGTCTTCGTGACAGCGCTGCACATCGTATTCGACGTCTCAGGGTGATTGCCCTTCTCTTCAGGTTAGGTTAGGTTAGGTTAGGTTAGGTTAGGTTTTTTTTTTTTTTTTTTTTTTTTTTTTTTATCTCGTTCCTTTGATATTGAAAATAATCAAAGTCTGTTTGCCTTTCTTAATATTTTATGGGATGCAATCATACTATTCCCTGTTTGGGTCTACGGAGTCTCAATCTATTTACCTTATTTCCTATACCTTGATGATTATGTTATTATTTATATCGCTTATATTTATTACATTTATTGCTTAGCTGAACTCAGTTTACTTGTTTTTATACATTTGTAGTTATGCTGTTGATATATATTTTCAAAATATATATACACCATAATTTCATACCTATTTATTTCTTTTACCTACTATAGTAACAATCTCAGTACAAAAACTTAGAAATTGATCTCTTATATCTTTATTTATCATTATTGTGCTTGCGTTTTCAGCGATAATGTCAATATCTAATAAATTACTGACTTCGTATCTTTTCAGGGCAAAGACGGGGCACTCAAATAGCACATGGACTGCTGATTCGCCTTGATCTGGATCACAGATGCACGATGGGTTCTCCTTACACTTGAACCTGTTCAAGTATTCGGAGAACCCACCGTGTCCTGTGAGAGCTTGCGTCGTTTGGCTGGTGGGAACGAAATTTCGGACAATTTTGTAGGCTTGGATGGCGTCTGGGAAGAAGATTTTTGTGACTCCAGCTGTGGTTCCGGCCTTGTACCGCTGGTTCCATTCTTCGAGCGCTCCGAGACGAATCAGCCGCTTTGCGTAGGAGACCGGGAAGCTGTCATAGTCGGGCCGTCTTTTGGTGTTCAGCGCGGCCTCCTTCGCAAGCTGATCTGCACGCTCATTACCTTGCAATCCCGCGTGAGCTTTGATCCAAAATAAGGAGACTTCCTTATTTTGGATTTTGCAGGTTTTGAGGTTTTCCCGCGTCTCCTCGGCCAAGGGGTGTAGGGAGCCATTGTTAGTGATTGTCTGGAGCGCTGAACTGGAGTCACTGTATATCCCGAAGGTCTGCTCCGAGCGTTTGAGGATCTCTCGCGTGGCCTTGCATATTGCCAATAGTTCAGCCTGGTAGACCGTGCAATACGATGGCAGTTTGAATTTGAGGGCTTTGATCTCGGCATCACCGGACCATAAGGACAGTGCTGCTCCGACCCCACCCTCAATCCCACTGCCATCGGTGAAGATTTTGACCTCTTGGTGGTCGTGGGCGTTTAGTTGTTCCTGGTCTATCAGGCTGACAAAGCCCAGGCTGATATGCTCTGCCGGATGCTTCGTTTGAGCGTATGTTATCTGCCGCTCCACCTCCCTGTCCACTAGCTCTGGTCTGGGTACTCCCCTCTTCACCTCGTACAGAGCGGCTGCCTCCTGTATCCTGAGGTCGAGTGGGAGTAGCCCGGCCAAGACCAGTCCTGAGTTCAGAGAGACGGTGCGGTACGCCCTCGTCAGCTTTTGGGCGAAGCCTCTCTGTACCGCGTTCAGCTGTTTCTGGATGCCTATCTTCCTGGTTGCTGGTCCCCAGACGCCTGCCGCGTACATTATGACGGGTTCCACAGTCGCTGTGTATATGATCCGTATGATCTCCGGGCTAAGGCCCCAACTACTCCTGGCGGCTCTAGACAATTGCTTGTATATATTAATGGCCTTCTTGCAGACGTTCGCAGCGTGGCCATTAAAGGTTAGCTTATTGTCTATGGTGAGCCCCAGGATCTTTATTTCTTGCGACATGCCAATGTCGACCCCACCCATGCGCAGGAGTGGTGTATCATACTTCAGTTTGCGAGTGATGGTCATTGCGTTTGTTTTGCTCGGCGCAAATTTGAGCTTGTTTCTGATACCCCACTCCCTGACATAAGCGAGGGCGGCATTCGCCTGTCGCTGGATCTCTACGGCTGTATCCCCGTCGAAAATTAACACGACGTCGTCCGCAAAAGCCTGTCCGTAGTCCCCTCGTTCTTTGAGACCCTTCAGGAGTGGATCCAACAGGAGGTTCCACATTATTGGGCCTCCGATGGAGCCTTGAACGCATCCTTTATGAGTGTCCTTCGCGTACTCTTCTCCAGCATACCTCACTCGAACTCTCCTATTCTGCAGGTAGCTGTCGATGAGTCTTCTCACGTTTACAGGACAGCTTTCCTCAGCCAGTCTGACTCTTATAGCCGGCCACCACGCACTGTCGAAGGCTCCCTCTATGTCCAATGATATAACGGTAATGATTTTCTTCTGATTCAGTTTTCCGTAGATGTACTGTATCAGGTCATAGAGGGAGTCTTCGGTGCTCTTCTTCGGCATGAAGCCATACTGGCGAGTACTCATCTTGGGTATGAGGTGCCATTTCATCCTGCCCACGACCAGCTTTTCCAGGATCTTCCCCATGACCGGCAGTAGTCCTATTGGTCTGTATGATTTAGGGTTCGTATAGTCGTCTTTTCCTGGTTTTCTCAAGACCACGACTGTGGCCTCTTTCCAGATGGTCGGGAAGTGTGAGAAAACCAGGCACTTGTTCGCTAATGCGAGGAAGATCTCTGGATCGCTGCTGATTACCTGGCTGCAGATATCGGCAGTAAAACCGTCTGCTCCCGGGGCTTTCTTGGGATCAAAGCTTTCCACCGCAGTACGAAGCTCCTCTGGTGTAAATGGCGGATCATGGTGTTCATCATGGGCCGCTTCATTTATCCTTTGGGCTATTTCTCTGGTCTGACGGTGGTCTGCATTGTCTTCCTCCTCATTGTCCTCCGGGTAGAAGATGTCGGCGAGAACTTTGGCCGAGTCTTTCTGGTCGATCTGCCTACCATCTTTCACCAAGGGTATCTCCTCATGCCTGGTGGAAGTCCTCCCTATCACTCTGTAGATCCCCTCCCAAACCCCCTCCCTATCCTGCTTTTCACAAAACTCCTTCCAACTCCGGGTCTTTGCTCTCGCCACTTCGTTTAGAAAATTTTCTTTTGCTTGCAGGTACTCTTCCACGACTCGAGGTCTTCTGGACAGCGCTGCACATCGTATTCGACGTCTCAGGGTGATTGATCTCCTCTTCAATTTGGCAAGTTCTTCGGACCACCACGGCGGTTGGGTAAGTGTTTCTTTTTTCCTCTTTTTGGGTAAGGTGTGTGTGCATGTTTGTGTTATTATATTTGTGTACGTTTTGACTACTTCTTCTAATTCTACTTTGTTTGCTATTTTGTCTATTTCAGTTTTGTTTATATTATTTTTTGTTTTTAATTGGTCCAGTTTCTCATGAAACTGAGCCCAATTGGCCTTTTTTGTATTGTATAATCTTGTTGTTCTATCCACACTTACCCCTTTTGATCTTTTCAGAGCAATATTAAAGATGATGCCGTTGTGGTCCGAGTGTGTGAGATTGTCTAGCACCCGCCATCCATCAATCAGGTGCAGTATATCGATTGAGCAGGCTGTCACGTCGGGATGGCTGGTGTAGGAGATCCCTCCCCTGATGGTGTCGAAAGTGGGAGTGTCTCCCTGGTTCAGTACCTGCAAGCTCAATTCTTCGAGGGCTCCCGACATGTCCTCTCCCCTGTCGTCCACGATGTGGCTACCCCACCAGGTACTCTTCGCGTTAGCATCTCCGCCGATGACGATTCGCGCTGGTCCGACTTCTTGCACTATTCTTTTGATCTGCTCCAGGTATGGCTCTATGGGCTGGGTAGGTTCAAAATAAAAGGAAACAGCAGTGATCTGCCAGGCACCGGTTCGGATCTTTATCACCACGATATTATTCGTGGTGAGCTTAGGGCATTGTTCGACGTCCAGGTCGTGATCAAAGACGGCTATCGCCGCTTTGACGTGTCCGTCTCCCTGCTCGGTGCTCTGGTAGATCCTGGCTCCTCTGTAGCCTTTCATCCTCTTAATCCCACCCACGTAGGGCTCCTGGAGCAGTGCAAAGGCAACCTTCCTTTTATCTGCTTCTATCATCAGCTCATTTGTCGCTGTTTCCATCCTTTGGAGATTAACTTGTAAAGCGCGATATGGCTTTTCGCTGGTGGGGTTGGCTGCATAGTTTGCATTCGTGGGGCCCCTAGCAGTAGGCCACGGAGGCACGTGCCATTGCATCCCACTTCCTTCTTACGGGGCATTCCGGGCTAAAGGCATTATGCTCCGCAGATTCTAGCTTTGCTTGTCTGCAGTTGCAACAAGATGGAGCCACATTGCTGAGCCAGTCCGCGCAGTCGGCTCTCATGTGCGGGCCACCGCAGTGACTGCACTTCTCTATGCTCTCTCTGCATTGGCGACGGCCGTGGCCGTATCCTAAGCAGAGAGAGCACTGGATCAGTGGTGATTGGTCCGCTATTTTAACCCTCTGGAGGTCTATATGGGCTTCTCCAGCCTCTGTCATCGAGTTCCAGATTTTAGGGGACACTCTTATGACGACATGGCACATGTGGGGGTTCCTAGCCTTCCTTCTGTAGCGAATCTCCATCCTGTTGTCCTGCTTGTCGAGGTTTTTAAAAATGTTTCCATTTTGTTTTCTCAGAGCGTTTGTGATGTCTTCATCACTGTGAAACTGTAGAACGTCTCTGAGAATCAAAAGAGGGTCTTTATTCTTCATCTCCTCGACATTGAGATGCGCTTCTGCTTTCTTGAGCCTTTCCTTAACCTTCTGTCTCTCCCCTTCGGTCCTGCATCCCACTATGATTTTCCCGTCCTTCGCCTTCCTCACCCTATCGACCTTTATTCCTCCTTCTGTGGCGTTTACAGCTTCCCTTATCCTGCTGAGAACTTCTTCCCCTGTTTCCTTCTCATCCTTTGAGGAAACCACCACGGAGTGTAGGGCGGCATGCTCGTGCGGTTGCCTCCGAGGCGGGCCCGCCACCGCAGCTGCGTATGTGGTTCCTTCAAAGAATTCTTTCTGTTTTTCGATCGCCAGCTTAAGACTTTCCATCCTTTCACTATTTTCTCTCAACAGTTTGCTGTGTTCTACCATCTGTCTCTTAAGGTCTTCTTCCCCATATTTTATTTGGCTTTGGCTTTCTATAGGTTTCCCTTCTTCCCTCTTTCCTGTCTTTTGCTTCTCTGCAGGGATCTTTTCGTGGGCCTGCCTGGCCTCAGATTCCTTAACCAACTCGAACAATCGGTCTATGGCCTGGATGACGTTTGATTTAATGTCGGTCCGCAAGTTCCTCGAGAGTTCGAGGTTGGTCTTGGCTTTCATGAGGCATGCCTTTGCCTCTGCTGCTCTGGTAGGGAATTTCTGCCATTTGGGCGGGCTTCCAAGGGTCTCCGCTGGTGGCCTGCGTCCTACCATCTTGCTTTCCTGTGAAGGCAGGGTCACCGGTTTTTGTTTGGGCAGTGCCACCGGAGCTGTCCTCCTCGGTGGGGTCGGGCTTTTGGGTTGTTGGGAGTTTGATCTCCTTTTTTTCACTTCCTCCCACTCTCCTACGCTCCGCCTCACATTGGAGGTCGTCGCCTGTTCGCCCGCTTCTTTGGATGGGCCTGCCAATTCTATCAGAAGTGGGGATCTCTGAGGGTGTTGTACGCCTTCATCGTCGTTGGCCTTTTTGACCGGTGTGTATACGGCGGCGAACATCTCGTCAAAAGGAACAATAAAGTCAACCTAACCCAAAATTAAAATGAATCAAAAAATATATTAGGATATAGCAAAATTTTTTTTTTTTTTTTTTTTTTTGTATAAGTTGTATATAAAATGTCTATATTGCTAAATTTTGGGGAAAAATATCAGTAAAATAATACTGCACAAAAATAATTATTAAGTGGACAGCTTAAGGTTAGGTATATAACAATTATTTTGTTATATTTAAAAAAGTATAGCTCCGATCGCGCTCAATCCAACGGGACAGGATCGGGGACCGCGGCCCGCGTGTTTTGATGCGTGGAGCTATTTAAAAAGGTTGAAATTTAATTTTTAATCGAAAAAATACAGGAAATTTTGAAAAATGTAAGTGTAAAACGTTGAAAACTTTTTCACTATTGAATCTATATACCTAAAAACAACGCAGGACGGTCCGCCACCAGCGGCTGCAAATTACCAAACACAAAAACACCACACAGTTAGGAAACGAACAAAGACAACACGAATATATGAAATTTCTTACAAAAATATTTGCAAAAACAGGTTTCAGCTGTCTAATGTAAGATTTTATTATCGGGCGATACTATTTAAACTGTTTAGTTAGTCTGCGCTACCAGAGACGCAGATTTTGGTAGGCTACACTCTATATTGGGACGTGAATTTGACTAAGTCGTATTCCTAAAGTATGGGGAACGGTACACCTTAGGTGAATTTTCAATGTTAATTTTACTAAGATTTTGCTATATTTAAAAAAGTATAGCTCCGATCGCGCTCAATCCAACGGGACAGGATCGGGGACCGCGGCCCGCGTGTTTTGATGCGTGGAGCTATTTAAAAAGGTTGAAATTTAATTTTTAATCGAAAAAATACAGGAAATTTTGAAAAATGTAAGTGTAAAACGTTGAAAACTTTTTCACTATTGAATCTATATACCTAAAAACAACGCAGGACGGTCCGCCACCAGCGGCTGCAAATTACCAAACACAAAAACACCACACAGTTAGGAAACGAACAAAGACAACACGAATATATGAAATTTCTTACAAAAATATTTGCAAAAACAGGTTTCAGCTGTCTAATGTAAGATTTTATTATCGGGCGATACTATTTAAACTGTTTAGTTAGTCTGCGCTACCAGAGACGCAGATTTTGGTAGGCTACACTCTATATTGGGACGTGAATTTGACTAAGTCGTATTCCTAAAGTATGGGGAACGGTACACCTTAGGTGAATTTTCAATGTTAATTTTACTAAGATTTTGCTATATTTAAAAAAGTATAGCTCCGATCGCGCTCAATCCAACGGGACAGGATCGGGGACCGCGGCCCGCGTGTTTTGATGCGTGGAGCTATTTAAAAAGGTTGAAATTTAATTTTTAATCGAAAAAATACAGGAAATTTTGAAAAATGTAAGTGTAAAACGTTGAAAACTTTTTCACTATTGAATCTATATACCTAAAAACAACGCAGGACGGTCCGCCACCAGCGGCTGCAAATTACCAAACACAAAAACACCACACAGTTAGGAAACGAACAAAGACAACACGAATATATGAAATTTCTTACAAAAATATTTGCAAAAACAGGTTTCAGCTGTCTAATGTAAGATTTTATTATCGGGCGATACTATTTAAACTGTTTAGTTAGTCTGCGCTACCAGAGACGCAGATTTTGGTAGGCTACACTCTATATTGGGACGTGAATTTGACTAAGTCGTATTCCTAAAGTATGGGGAACGGTACACCTTAGGTGAATTTTCAATGTTAATTTTACTAAGATTTTGCTATATTTAAAAAAGTATAGCTCCGATCGCGCTCAATCCAACGGGACAGGATCGGGGACCGCGGCCCGCGTGTTTTGATGCGTGGAGCTATTTAAAAAGGTTGAAATTTAATTTTTAATCGAAAAAATACAGGAAATTTTGAAAAATGTAAGTGTAAAACGTTGAAAACTTTTTCACTATTGAATCTATATACCTAAAAACAACGCAGGACGGTCCGCCACCAGCGGCTGCAAATTACCAAACACAAAAACACCACACAGTTAGGAAACGAACAAAGACAACACGAATATATGAAATTTCTTACAAAAATATTTGCAAAAACAGGTTTCAGCTGTCTAATGTAAGATTTTATTATCGGGCGATACTATTTAAACTGTTTAGTTAGTCTGCGCTACCAGAGACGCAGATTTTGGTAGGCTACACTCTATATTGGGACGTGAATTTGACTAAGTCGTATTCCTAAAGTATGGGGAACGGTACACCTTAGGTGAATTTTCAATGTTAATTTTACTAAGATTTTGCTATATTTAAAAAAGTATAGCTCCGATCGCGCTCAATCCAACGGGACAGGATCGGGGACCGCGGCCCGCGTGTTTTGATGCGTGGAGCTATTTAAAAAGGTTGAAATTTAATTTTTAATCGAAAAAATACAGGAAATTTTGAAAAATGTAAGTGTAAAACGTTGAAAACTTTTTCACTATTGAATCTATATACCTAAAAACAACGCAGGACGGTCCGCCACCAGCGGCTGCAAATTACCAAACACAAAAACACCACACAGTTAGGAAACGAACAAAGACAACACGAATATATGAAATTTCTTACAAAAATATTTGCAAAAACAGGTTTCAGCTGTCTAATGTAAGATTTTATTATCGGGCGATACTATTTAAACTGTTTAGTTAGTCTGCGCTACCAGAGACGCAGATTTTGGTAGGCTACACTCTATATTGGGACGTGAATTTGACTAAGTCGTATTCCTAAAGTATGGGGAACGGTACACCTTAGGTGAATTTTCAATGTTAATTTTACTAAGATTTTGCTATATTTAAAAAAGTATAGCTCCGATCGCGCTCAATCCAACGGGACAGGATCGGGGACCGCGGCCCGCGTGTTTTGATGCGTGGAGCTATTTAAAAAGGTTGAAATTTAATTTTTAATCGAAAAAATACAGGAAATTTTGAAAAATGTAAGTGTAAAACGTTGAAAACTTTTTCACTATTGAATCTATATACCTAAAAACAACGCAGGACGGTCCGCCACCAGCGGCTGCAAATTACCAAACACAAAAACACCACACAGTTAGGAAACGAACAAAGACAACACGAATATATGAAATTTCTTACAAAAATATTTGCAAAAACAGGTTTCAGCTGTCTAATGTAAGATTTTATTATCGGGCGATACTATTTAAACTGTTTAGTTAGTCTGCGCTACCAGAGACGCAGATTTTGGTAGGCTACACTCTATATTGGGACGTGAATTTGACTAAGTCGTATTCCTAAAGTATGGGGAACGGTACACCTTAGGTGAATTTTCAATGTTAATTTTACTAAGATTTTGCTATATTTAAAAAAGTATAGCTCCGATCGCGCTCAATCCAACGGGACAGGATCGGGGACCGCGGCCCGCGTGTTTTGATGCGTGGAGCTATTTAAAAAGGTTGAAATTTAATTTTTAATCGAAAAAATACAGGAAATTTTGAAAAATGTAAGTGTAAAACGTTGAAAACTTTTTCACTATTGAATCTATATACCTAAAAACAACGCAGGACGGTCCGCCACCAGCGGCTGCAAATTACCAAACACAAAAACACCACACAGTTAGGAAACGAACAAAGACAACACGAATATATGAAATTTCTTACAAAAATATTTGCAAAAACAGGTTTCAGCTGTCTAATGTAAGATTTTATTATCGGGCGATACTATTTAAACTGTTTAGTTAGTCTGCGCTACCAGAGACGCAGATTTTGGTAGGCTACACTCTATATTGGGACGTGAATTTGACTAAGTCGTATTCCTAAAGTATGGGGAACGGTACACCTTAGGTGAATTTTCAATGTTAATTTTACTAAGATTTTGCTATATTTAAAAAAGTATAGCTCCGATCGCGCTCAATCCAACGGGACAGGATCGGGGACCGCGGCCCGCGTGTTTTGATGCGTGGAGCTATTTAAAAAGGTTGAAATTTAATTTTTAATCGAAAAAATACAGGAAATTTTGAAAAATGTAAGTGTAAAACGTTGAAAACTTTTTCACTATTGAATCTATATACCTAAAAACAACGCAGGACGGTCCGCCACCAGCGGCTGCAAATTACCAAACACAAAAACACCACACAGTTAGGAAACGAACAAAGACAACACGAATATATGAAATTTCTTACAAAAATATTTGCAAAAACAGGTTTCAGCTGTCTAATGTAAGATTTTATTATCGGGCGATACTATTTAAACTGTTTAGTTAGTCTGCGCTACCAGAGACGCAGATTTTGGTAGGCTACACTCTATATTGGGACGTGAATTTGACTAAGTCGTATTCCTAAAGTATGGGGAACGGTACACCTTAGGTGAATTTTCAATGTTAATTTTACTAAGATTTTGCTATATTTAAAAAAGTATAGCTCCGATCGCGCTCAATCCAACGGGACAGGATCGGGGACCGCGGCCCGCGTGTTTTGATGCGTGGAGCTATTTAAAAAGGTTGAAATTTAATTTTTAATCGAAAAAATACAGGAAATTTTGAAAAATGTAAGTGTAAAACGTTGAAAACTTTTTCACTATTGAATCTATATACCTAAAAACAACGCAGGACGGTCCGCCACCAGCGGCTGCAAATTACCAAACACAAAAACACCACACAGTTAGGAAACGAACAAAGACAACACGAATATATGAAATTTCTTACAAAAATATTTGCAAAAACAGGTTTCAGCTGTCTAATGTAAGATTTTATTATCGGGCGATACTATTTAAACTGTTTAGTTAGTCTGCGCTACCAGAGACGCAGATTTTGGTAGGCTACACTCTATATTGGGACGTGAATTTGACTAAGTCGTATTCCTAAAGTATGGGGAACGGTACACCTTAGGTGAATTTTCAATGTTAATTTTACTAAGATTTTGCTATATTTAAAAAAGTATAGCTCCGATCGCGCTCAATCCAACGGGACAGGATCGGGGACCGCGGCCCGCGTGTTTTGATGCGTGGAGCTATTTAAAAAGGTTGAAATTTAATTTTTAATCGAAAAAATACAGGAAATTTTGAAAAATGTAAGTGTAAAACGTTGAAAACTTTTTCACTATTGAATCTATATACCTAAAAACAACGCAGGACGGTCCGCCACCAGCGGCTGCAAATTACCAAACACAAAAACACCACACAGTTAGGAAACGAACAAAGACAACACGAATATATGAAATTTCTTACAAAAATATTTGCAAAAACAGGTTTCAGCTGTCTAATGTAAGATTTTATTATCGGGCGATACTATTTAAACTGTTTAGTTAGTCTGCGCTACCAGAGACGCAGATTTTGGTAGGCTACACTCTATATTGGGACGTGAATTTGACTAAGTCGTATTCCTAAAGTATGGGGAACGGTACACCTTAGGTGAATTTTCAATGTTAATTTTACTAAGATTTTGCTATATTTAAAAAAGTATAGCTCCGATCGCGCTCAATCCAACGGGACAGGATCGGGGACCGCGGCCCGCGTGTTTTGATGCGTGGAGCTATTTAAAAAGGTTGAAATTTAATTTTTAATCGAAAAAATACAGGAAATTTTGAAAAATGTAAGTGTAAAACGTTGAAAACTTTTTCACTATTGAATCTATATACCTAAAAACAACGCAGGACGGTCCGCCACCAGCGGCTGCAAATTACCAAACACAAAAACACCACACAGTTAGGAAACGAACAAAGACAACACGAATATATGAAATTTCTTACAAAAATATTTGCAAAAACAGGTTTCAGCTGTCTAATGTAAGATTTTATTATCGGGCGATACTATTTAAACTGTTTAGTTAGTCTGCGCTACCAGAGACGCAGATTTTGGTAGGCTACACTCTATATTGGGACGTGAATTTGACTAAGTCGTATTCCTAAAGTATGGGGAACGGTACACCTTAGGTGAATTTTCAATGTTAATTTTACTAAGATTTTGCTATATTTAAAAAAGTATAGCTCCGATCGCGCTCAATCCAACGGGACAGGATCGGGGACCGCGGCCCGCGTGTTTTGATGCGTGGAGCTATTTAAAAAGGTTGAAATTTAATTTTTAATCGAAAAAATACAGGAAATTTTGAAAAATGTAAGTGTAAAACGTTGAAAACTTTTTCACTATTGAATCTATATACCTAAAAACAACGCAGGACGGTCCGCCACCAGCGGCTGCAAATTACCAAACACAAAAACACCACACAGTTAGGAAACGAACAAAGACAACACGAATATATGAAATTTCTTACAAAAATATTTGCAAAAACAGGTTTCAGCTGTCTAATGTAAGATTTTATTATCGGGCGATACTATTTAAACTGTTTAGTTAGTCTGCGCTACCAGAGACGCAGATTTTGGTAGGCTACACTCTATATTGGGACGTGAATTTGACTAAGTCGTATTCCTAAAGTATGGGGAACGGTACACCTTAGGTGAATTTTCAATGTTAATTTTACTAAGATTTTGCTATATTTAAAAAAGTATAGCTCCGATCGCGCTCAATCCAACGGGACAGGATCGGGGACCGCGGCCCGCGTGTTTTGATGCGTGGAGCTATTTAAAAAGGTTGAAATTTAATTTTTAATCGAAAAAATACAGGAAATTTTGAAAAATGTAAGTGTAAAACGTTGAAAACTTTTTCACTATTGAATCTATATACCTAAAAACAACGCAGGACGGTCCGCCACCAGCGGCTGCAAATTACCAAACACAAAAACACCACACAGTTAGGAAACGAACAAAGACAACACGAATATATGAAATTTCTTACAAAAATATTTGCAAAAACAGGTTTCAGCTGTCTAATGTAAGATTTTATTATCGGGCGATACTATTTAAACTGTTTAGTTAGTCTGCGCTACCAGAGACGCAGATTTTGGTAGGCTACACTCTATATTGGGACGTGAATTTGACTAAGTCGTATTCCTAAAGTATGGGGAACGGTACACCTTAGGTGAATTTTCAATGTTAATTTTACTAAGATTTTGCTATATTTAAAAAAGTATAGCTCCGATCGCGCTCAATCCAACGGGACAGGATCGGGGACCGCGGCCCGCGTGTTTTGATGCGTGGAGCTATTTAAAAAGGTTGAAATTTAATTTTTAATCGAAAAAATACAGGAAATTTTGAAAAATGTAAGTGTAAAACGTTGAAAACTTTTTCACTATTGAATCTATATACCTAAAAACAACGCAGGACGGTCCGCCACCAGCGGCTGCAAATTACCAAACACAAAAACACCACACAGTTAGGAAACGAACAAAGACAACACGAATATATGAAATTTCTTACAAAAATATTTGCAAAAACAGGTTTCAGCTGTCTAATGTAAGATTTTATTATCGGGCGATACTATTTAAACTGTTTAGTTAGTCTGCGCTACCAGAGACGCAGATTTTGGTAGGCTACACTCTATATTGGGACGTGAATTTGACTAAGTCGTATTCCTAAAGTATGGGGAACGGTACACCTTAGGTGAATTTTCAATGTTAATTTTACTAAGATTTTGCTATATTTAAAAAAGTATAGCTCCGATCGCGCTCAATCCAACGGGACAGGATCGGGGACCGCGGCCCGCGTGTTTTGATGCGTGGAGCTATTTAAAAAGGTTGAAATTTAATTTTTAATCGAAAAAATACAGGAAATTTTGAAAAATGTAAGTGTAAAACGTTGAAAACTTTTTCACTATTGAATCTATATACCTAAAAACAACGCAGGACGGTCCGCCACCAGCGGCTGCAAATTACCAAACACAAAAACACCACACAGTTAGGAAACGAACAAAGACAACACGAATATATGAAATTTCTTACAAAAATATTTGCAAAAACAGGTTTCAGCTGTCTAATGTAAGATTTTATTATCGGGCGATACTATTTAAACTGTTTAGTTAGTCTGCGCTACCAGAGACGCAGATTTTGGTAGGCTACACTCTATATTGGGACGTGAATTTGACTAAGTCGTATTCCTAAAGTATGGGGAACGGTACACCTTAGGTGAATTTTCAATGTTAATTTTACTAAGATTTTGCTATATTTAAAAAAGTATAGCTCCGATCGCGCTCAATCCAACGGGACAGGATCGGGGACCGCGGCCCGCGTGTTTTGATGCGTGGAGCTATTTAAAAAGGTTGAAATTTAATTTTTAATCGAAAAAATACAGGAAATTTTGAAAAATGTAAGTGTAAAACGTTGAAAACTTTTTCACTATTGAATCTATATACCTAAAAACAACGCAGGACGGTCCGCCACCAGCGGCTGCAAATTACCAAACACAAAAACACCACACAGTTAGGAAACGAACAAAGACAACACGAATATATGAAATTTCTTACAAAAATATTTGCAAAAACAGGTTTCAGCTGTCTAATGTAAGATTTTATTATCGGGCGATACTATTTAAACTGTTTAGTTAGTCTGCGCTACCAGAGACGCAGATTTTGGTAGGCTACACTCTATATTGGGACGTGAATTTGACTAAGTCGTATTCCTAAAGTATGGGGAACGGTACACCTTAGGTGAATTTTCAATGTTAATTTTACTAAGATTTTGCTATATTTAAAAAAGTATAGCTCCGATCGCGCTCAATCCAACGGGACAGGATCGGGGACCGCGGCCCGCGTGTTTTGATGCGTGGAGCTATTTAAAAAGGTTGAAATTTAATTTTTAATCGAAAAAATACAGGAAATTTTGAAAAATGTAAGTGTAAAACGTTGAAAACTTTTTCACTATTGAATCTATATACCTAAAAACAACGCAGGACGGTCCGCCACCAGCGGCTGCAAATTACCAAACACAAAAACACCACACAGTTAGGAAACGAACAAAGACAACACGAATATATGAAATTTCTTACAAAAATATTTGCAAAAACAGGTTTCAGCTGTCTAATGTAAGATTTTATTATCGGGCGATACTATTTAAACTGTTTAGTTAGTCTGCGCTACCAGAGACGCAGATTTTGGTAGGCTACACTCTATATTGGGACGTGAATTTGACTAAGTCGTATTCCTAAAGTATGGGGAACGGTACACCTTAGGTGAATTTTCAATGTTAATTTTACTAAGATTTTGCTATATTTAAAAAAGTATAGCTCCGATCGCGCTCAATCCAACGGGACAGGATCGGGGACCGCGGCCCGCGTGTTTTGATGCGTGGAGCTATTTAAAAAGGTTGAAATTTAATTTTTAATCGAAAAAATACAGGAAATTTTGAAAAATGTAAGTGTAAAACGTTGAAAACTTTTTCACTATTGAATCTATATACCTAAAAACAACGCAGGACGGTCCGCCACCAGCGGCTGCAAATTACCAAACACAAAAACACCACACAGTTAGGAAACGAACAAAGACAACACGAATATATGAAATTTCTTACAAAAATATTTGCAAAAACAGGTTTCAGCTGTCTAATGTAAGATTTTATTATCGGGCGATACTATTTAAACTGTTTAGTTAGTCTGCGCTACCAGAGACGCAGATTTTGGTAGGCTACACTCTATATTGGGACGTGAATTTGACTAAGTCGTATTCCTAAAGTATGGGGAACGGTACACCTTAGGTGAATTTTCAATGTTAATTTTACTAAGATTTTGCTATATTTAAAAAAGTATAGCTCCGATCGCGCTCAATCCAACGGGACAGGATCGGGGACCGCGGCCCGCGTGTTTTGATGCGTGGAGCTATTTAAAAAGGTTGAAATTTAATTTTTAATCGAAAAAATACAGGAAATTTTGAAAAATGTAAGTGTAAAACGTTGAAAACTTTTTCACTATTGAATCTATATACCTAAAAACAACGCAGGACGGTCCGCCACCAGCGGCTGCAAATTACCAAACACAAAAACACCACACAGTTAGGAAACGAACAAAGACAACACGAATATATGAAATTTCTTACAAAAATATTTGCAAAAACAGGTTTCAGCTGTCTAATGTAAGATTTTATTATCGGGCGATACTATTTAAACTGTTTAGTTAGTCTGCGCTACCAGAGACGCAGATTTTGGTAGGCTACACTCTATATTGGGACGTGAATTTGACTAAGTCGTATTCCTAAAGTATGGGGAACGGTACACCTTAGGTGAATTTTCAATGTTAATTTTACTAAGATTTTGCTATATTTAAAAAAGTATAGCTCCGATCGCGCTCAATCCAACGGGACAGGATCGGGGACCGCGGCCCGCGTGTTTTGATGCGTGGAGCTATTTAAAAAGGTTGAAATTTAATTTTTAATCGAAAAAATACAGGAAATTTTGAAAAATGTAAGTGTAAAACGTTGAAAACTTTTTCACTATTGAATCTATATACCTAAAAACAACGCAGGACGGTCCGCCACCAGCGGCTGCAAATTACCAAACACAAAAACACCACACAGTTAGGAAACGAACAAAGACAACACGAATATATGAAATTTCTTACAAAAATATTTGCAAAAACAGGTTTCAGCTGTCTAATGTAAGATTTTATTATCGGGCGATACTATTTAAACTGTTTAGTTAGTCTGCGCTACCAGAGACGCAGATTTTGGTAGGCTACACTCTATATTGGGACGTGAATTTGACTAAGTCGTATTCCTAAAGTATGGGGAACGGTACACCTTAGGTGAATTTTCAATGTTAATTTTACTAAGATTTTGCTATATTTAAAAAAGTATAGCTCCGATCGCGCTCAATCCAACGGGACAGGATCGGGGACCGCGGCCCGCGTGTTTTGATGCGTGGAGCTATTTAAAAAGGTTGAAATTTAATTTTTAATCGAAAAAATACAGGAAATTTTGAAAAATGTAAGTGTAAAACGTTGAAAACTTTTTCACTATTGAATCTATATACCTAAAAACAACGCAGGACGGTCCGCCACCAGCGGCTGCAAATTACCAAACACAAAAACACCACACAGTTAGGAAACGAACAAAGACAACACGAATATATGAAATTTCTTACAAAAATATTTGCAAAAACAGGTTTCAGCTGTCTAATGTAAGATTTTATTATCGGGCGATACTATTTAAACTGTTTAGTTAGTCTGCGCTACCAGAGACGCAGATTTTGGTAGGCTACACTCTATATTGGGACGTGAATTTGACTAAGTCGTATTCCTAAAGTATGGGGAACGGTACACCTTAGGTGAATTTTCAATGTTAATTTTACTAAGATTTTGCTATATTTAAAAAAGTATAGCTCCGATCGCGCTCAATCCAACGGGACAGGATCGGGGACCGCGGCCCGCGTGTTTTGATGCGTGGAGCTATTTAAAAAGGTTGAAATTTAATTTTTAATCGAAAAAATACAGGAAATTTTGAAAAATGTAAGTGTAAAACGTTGAAAACTTTTTCACTATTGAATCTATATACCTAAAAACAACGCAGGACGGTCCGCCACCAGCGGCTGCAAATTACCAAACACAAAAACACCACACAGTTAGGAAACGAACAAAGACAACACGAATATATGAAATTTCTTACAAAAATATTTGCAAAAACAGGTTTCAGCTGTCTAATGTAAGATTTTATTATCGGGCGATACTATTTAAACTGTTTAGTTAGTCTGCGCTACCAGAGACGCAGATTTTGGTAGGCTACACTCTATATTGGGACGTGAATTTGACTAAGTCGTATTCCTAAAGTATGGGGAACGGTACACCTTAGGTGAATTTTCAATGTTAATTTTACTAAGATTTTGCTATATTTAAAAAAGTATAGCTCCGATCGCGCTCAATCCAACGGGACAGGATCGGGGACCGCGGCCCGCGTGTTTTGATGCGTGGAGCTATTTAAAAAGGTTGAAATTTAATTTTTAATCGAAAAAATACAGGAAATTTTGAAAAATGTAAGTGTAAAACGTTGAAAACTTTTTCACTATTGAATCTATATACCTAAAAACAACGCAGGACGGTCCGCCACCAGCGGCTGCAAATTACCAAACACAAAAACACCACACAGTTAGGAAACGAACAAAGACAACACGAATATATGAAATTTCTTACAAAAATATTTGCAAAAACAGGTTTCAGCTGTCTAATGTAAGATTTTATTATCGGGCGATACTATTTAAACTGTTTAGTTAGTCTGCGCTACCAGAGACGCAGATTTTGGTAGGCTACACTCTATATTGGGACGTGAATTTGACTAAGTCGTATTCCTAAAGTATGGGGAACGGTACACCTTAGGTGAATTTTCAATGTTAATTTTACTAAGATTTTGCTATATTTAAAAAAGTATAGCTCCGATCGCGCTCAATCCAACGGGACAGGATCGGGGACCGCGGCCCGCGTGTTTTGATGCGTGGAGCTATTTAAAAAGGTTGAAATTTAATTTTTAATCGAAAAAATACAGGAAATTTTGAAAAATGTAAGTGTAAAACGTTGAAAACTTTTTCACTATTGAATCTATATACCTAAAAACAACGCAGGACGGTCCGCCACCAGCGGCTGCAAATTACCAAACACAAAAACACCACACAGTTAGGAAACGAACAAAGACAACACGAATATATGAAATTTCTTACAAAAATATTTGCAAAAACAGGTTTCAGCTGTCTAATGTAAGATTTTATTATCGGGCGATACTATTTAAACTGTTTAGTTAGTCTGCGCTACCAGAGACGCAGATTTTGGTAGGCTACACTCTATATTGGGACGTGAATTTGACTAAGTCGTATTCCTAAAGTATGGGGAACGGTACACCTTAGGTGAATTTTCAATGTTAATTTTACTAAGATTTTGCTATATTTAAAAAAGTATAGCTCCGATCGCGCTCAATCCAACGGGACAGGATCGGGGACCGCGGCCCGCGTGTTTTGATGCGTGGAGCTATTTAAAAAGGTTGAAATTTAATTTTTAATCGAAAAAATACAGGAAATTTTGAAAAATGTAAGTGTAAAACGTTGAAAACTTTTTCACTATTGAATCTATATACCTAAAAACAACGCAGGACGGTCCGCCACCAGCGGCTGCAAATTACCAAACACAAAAACACCACACAGTTAGGAAACGAACAAAGACAACACGAATATATGAAATTTCTTACAAAAATATTTGCAAAAACAGGTTTCAGCTGTCTAATGTAAGATTTTATTATCGGGCGATACTATTTAAACTGTTTAGTTAGTCTGCGCTACCAGAGACGCAGATTTTGGTAGGCTACACTCTATATTGGGACGTGAATTTGACTAAGTCGTATTCCTAAAGTATGGGGAACGGTACACCTTAGGTGAATTTTCAATGTTAATTTTACTAAGATTTTGCTATATTTAAAAAAGTATAGCTCCGATCGCGCTCAATCCAACGGGACAGGATCGGGGACCGCGGCCCGCGTGTTTTGATGCGTGGAGCTATTTAAAAAGGTTGAAATTTAATTTTTAATCGAAAAAATACAGGAAATTTTGAAAAATGTAAGTGTAAAACGTTGAAAACTTTTTCACTATTGAATCTATATACCTAAAAACAACGCAGGACGGTCCGCCACCAGCGGCTGCAAATTACCAAACACAAAAACACCACACAGTTAGGAAACGAACAAAGACAACACGAATATATGAAATTTCTTACAAAAATATTTGCAAAAACAGGTTTCAGCTGTCTAATGTAAGATTTTATTATCGGGCGATACTATTTAAACTGTTTAGTTAGTCTGCGCTACCAGAGACGCAGATTTTGGTAGGCTACACTCTATATTGGGACGTGAATTTGACTAAGTCGTATTCCTAAAGTATGGGGAACGGTACACCTTAGGTGAATTTTCAATGTTAATTTTACTAAGATTTTGCTATATTTAAAAAAGTATAGCTCCGATCGCGCTCAATCCAACGGGACAGGATCGGGGACCGCGGCCCGCGTGTTTTGATGCGTGGAGCTATTTAAAAAGGTTGAAATTTAATTTTTAATCGAAAAAATACAGGAAATTTTGAAAAATGTAAGTGTAAAACGTTGAAAACTTTTTCACTATTGAATCTATATACCTAAAAACAACGCAGGACGGTCCGCCACCAGCGGCTGCAAATTACCAAACACAAAAACACCACACAGTTAGGAAACGAACAAAGACAACACGAATATATGAAATTTCTTACAAAAATATTTGCAAAAACAGGTTTCAGCTGTCTAATGTAAGATTTTATTATCGGGCGATACTATTTAAACTGTTTAGTTAGTCTGCGCTACCAGAGACGCAGATTTTGGTAGGCTACACTCTATATTGGGACGTGAATTTGACTAAGTCGTATTCCTAAAGTATGGGGAACGGTACACCTTAGGTGAATTTTCAATGTTAATTTTACTAAGATTTTGCTATATTTAAAAAAGTATAGCTCCGATCGCGCTCAATCCAACGGGACAGGATCGGGGACCGCGGCCCGCGTGTTTTGATGCGTGGAGCTATTTAAAAAGGTTGAAATTTAATTTTTAATCGAAAAAATACAGGAAATTTTGAAAAATGTAAGTGTAAAACGTTGAAAACTTTTTCACTATTGAATCTATATACCTAAAAACAACGCAGGACGGTCCGCCACCAGCGGCTGCAAATTACCAAACACAAAAACACCACACAGTTAGGAAACGAACAAAGACAACACGAATATATGAAATTTCTTACAAAAATATTTGCAAAAACAGGTTTCAGCTGTCTAATGTAAGATTTTATTATCGGGCGATACTATTTAAACTGTTTAGTTAGTCTGCGCTACCAGAGACGCAGATTTTGGTAGGCTACACTCTATATTGGGACGTGAATTTGACTAAGTCGTATTCCTAAAGTATGGGGAACGGTACACCTTAGGTGAATTTTCAATGTTAATTTTACTAAGATTTTGCTATATTTAAAAAAGTATAGCTCCGATCGCGCTCAATCCAACGGGACAGGATCGGGGACCGCGGCCCGCGTGTTTTGATGCGTGGAGCTATTTAAAAAGGTTGAAATTTAATTTTTAATCGAAAAAATACAGGAAATTTTGAAAAATGTAAGTGTAAAACGTTGAAAACTTTTTCACTATTGAATCTATATACCTAAAAACAACGCAGGACGGTCCGCCACCAGCGGCTGCAAATTACCAAACACAAAAACACCACACAGTTAGGAAACGAACAAAGACAACACGAATATATGAAATTTCTTACAAAAATATTTGCAAAAACAGGTTTCAGCTGTCTAATGTAAGATTTTATTATCGGGCGATACTATTTAAACTGTTTAGTTAGTCTGCGCTACCAGAGACGCAGATTTTGGTAGGCTACACTCTATATTGGGACGTGAATTTGACTAAGTCGTATTCCTAAAGTATGGGGAACGGTACACCTTAGGTGAATTTTCAATGTTAATTTTACTAAGATTTTGCTATATTTAAAAAAGTATAGCTCCGATCGCGCTCAATCCAACGGGACAGGATCGGGGACCGCGGCCCGCGTGTTTTGATGCGTGGAGCTATTTAAAAAGGTTGAAATTTAATTTTTAATCGAAAAAATACAGGAAATTTTGAAAAATGTAAGTGTAAAACGTTGAAAACTTTTTCACTATTGAATCTATATACCTAAAAACAACGCAGGACGGTCCGCCACCAGCGGCTGCAAATTACCAAACACAAAACACCACACAGTTAGGAAACGAACAAAGACAACACGAATATATGAAATTTCTTACAAAAATATTTGCAAAAACAGGTTTCAGCTGTCTAATGTAAGATTTTATTATCGGGCGATACTATTTAAACTGTTTAGTTAGTCTGCGCTACCAGAGACGCAGATTTTGGTAGGCTACACTCTATATTGGGACGTGAATTTGACTAAGTCGTATTCCTAAAGTATGGGGAACGGTACACCTTAGGTGAATTTTCAATGTTAATTTTACTAAGATTTTGCTATATTTAAAAAAGTATAGCTCCGATCGCGCTCAATCCAACGGGACAGGATCGGGGACCGCGGCCCGCGTGTTTTGATGCGTGGAGCTATTTAAAAAGGTTGAAATTTAATTTTTAATCGAAAAAATACAGGAAATTTTGAAAAATGTAAGTGTAAAACGTTGAAAACTTTTTCACTATTGAATCTATATACCTAAAAACAACGCAGGACGGTCCGCCACCAGCGGCTGCAAATTACCAAACAAACACCACACAGTTAGGAAACGAACAAAGACAACACGAATATATGAAATTTCTTACAAAATATTTGCAAAAACAGGTTTCAGGCTGTCTAATGTAAGATTTTATTATCGGTAAACTGTTTAGTTAGTCTGCGCTACCAGAGACGCAGATTTTGGTAGG
>CAWLAX010000027.1:5000-88000 GCA_963854805.1 Plagodis dolabraria | reverse complement strand
GCCCCTTCTCAGGGCCAAACAACAAGCAGGGTTTCTTCCAGAGATCCGTCGGAGGTCTCCATGGGGGACGAAAGGAGGTCGGACGTAGAGTCCGTGTTTGAGGAGTCTGCCGACGAAGTCGACAGCCAGAGGAAGCGACCTTACTCCTCGTTCTACGCGCCCGGCTACCTAGAGTCGGACACTGAGACCGAGGGGACGGTGGCCGCTAAGGTCAGTACGGCGCGGAGGGGAAGGGCGAAGGGCACCAAAACCGGCCCCACGCGGGAGGAATTCTTGAAGCCTATTCCGCTAGTAGAGGAGCTGGCGGAGGTTCTACAGAGTAGAAAGTTTAAAAAGGGGCCGGCCGCTGTGGCTGCCGGAAGTCTTCTCGACATCGGAAGCGATTCCGATGTCCTTGCCGGGGTCGGTGACCTTAGCGGGCTAAACGCCCAGGAGCTGAGGGCTCAAGCAGGGGGGATGCTCGCCTGCATCTTAGAGGTTGCCAAAAAATCTGGCAACCTAAAAGGCGAGTTTGTTGGTCGCCTGAAAAGGTCTGCGTCGACCCTGAGGGAGGTTGTCGACGCACTGGCCAGCAGGAGTGAGGCGGAGGAGACGCGGCGGCTGAGAGCCGAAAACAGTCGCGTGCGCCTCGAGTTGGAGGCCTGCAAGGCAGAGGTGAAGGCGCTGCGTCGCGGCTTCACCGAAGCAAAGACCCAGGCGGCTGCCGCCACGTCTGCTGCTACAGTAGCAGCAGCAGCCGCTGCCGCCGAGACGACGGCCCCCCCTGCTGTTGTACTGGGGGCAGAGCTAGTGGAGGAGATGACGCGCTCCTTGACAACCACGTTCGGGCAAATGCTCAATGCCCGACTCGCAGGTATCGAGGACCGCCTCCTGCCAGCGCCGGTTCTTCGCCCGCCTCTCAGGGCGGACGCCAAGAAGGCTGCACCAGCGGTTGCACCCCCACCCCTGAAACCAGCCCCTCGAAAGCGGGTTGGCAAGGCGTCGCAGGCTGCTGCCATGCCCTCGACTGCGGCTCCCATCGCCCCAAAAACGACCGTGCCAATTGCTGTGGCCCAGGCGGAAACCTGGGTTGCAGTAGTGAAAAAGGGGAAAGGCAAAGGGAAGGGCAAATCGTCCTCCTCAGCCACGCCCGCTCCCGCTCCTGTCCCAGCAGCTCGTGCCCCCCCCTCCGCCGCGAAGCCTCAAGTCAACAAGGCTTCCACCGCCGCCAGGCTTAAGAAGGCAAAGACGATGAAAGCCCCCAAATCCGCGGCTGTTGTGCTGACGCTGCAGCCCGAAGCCGCGGAAAAGGGGGTCACATACAAGGCCATCGTCGAGGCGGCGCAGGAGAAGGTTGATCTCCAAGGATTGGGGATCGACCGCATCCACTTCCGCCAGACGGCCACGGGAGCCAGAATGCTCGAAATTCCTGGCTCTCAAAGCGGCGACAAAGCGGACAGGCTCGCGGAGAAGCTCCGCGGTGTCCTGTCCGAGGTGGCCAACGTCTCGAGGCCCGTAAAGTCCGCGCAATTGCACGTGACGGGCCTGGACGACGCCGCCACTAAGGAGAAAGTGGCGGTGGCGGTCGCCAAGGTGGGCGGCTGTGACGTACTCCACGTCAAAGCCGGAGAGGTGCAGCGAAGCTTCGGCGGGACCGGCTCCTCCCTTGTTTCCTGCCCGATTGCAGCAGCCAAAGTGTTGCTGGCACAGGGCAGGCTTTTGGTGGGGTGGAGCTCGGTGCGAGTGGTGGCACTGGCGGCGCGTCCCATGCGCTGCTTCAAGTGCATGGGACTCGGCCATACGCGCCCTCAGTGTCCCTCGTCGGCAGACAGGGGGGATTTGTGCTTCCGTTGTGGAGGCGCAGGCCACAGGGCGGCAAGCTGCCAGAGGAGGGCCCCACACTGCGCGATATGCGCAGAGTCGGGGCGAACAGCCAAGCACAGGATGGGGGGACAAAACTGTGTCCCCCCAAAGACGAAGGGACAAGCCGCCAGGACCCAGGCCATCCCCCGACCGGCTGCCAGAGCCGCCCCTGAGGTTGTTCGCCGTGCGGCGAGCATGGAGGTTGTGACGTCCGATTAATGGATCAAGTCGGGCAGCACAACCTCCTACAGACGAATTTGAACCACTGCGTCAGGGCTCAGGATTTGCTAATGCAGTCCCTGGCGCAGTGGCGGATCGATTTGGCGGTCGCCGCGGAGCCGTACTACATTCCCCAGTCCCATCCCTACTGGGCTGGGGATCTGGACGGCTCCGTGGCCATTATAGGACGTGCCGGTGGTGGCTCCCCCCTCTCGTTGTTAGAGAGGGGCTTGGGGTACGTGGTGGCCAAGTGGGAGAGGTATGCGGTAGTGGGCGTATATTTCTCCCCCAATAGAACCGTCGCGGAGCTGGAGGCTTATTTAGACCTCCTGGTCGCGGCGGTGAGAAGGCAGGCACCACGTGAGGTCCTCCTCATGGGGGACCTTAACGCCAAGGCCCAGGCCTGGGGCAACCCGTCCACTGACACTCGCGGGGAGACTGTCAGGGAGTGGGCGGTTGCCACAGGGCTGACCCTCCTAAACAGAGGGTCGGTCCACACGTGCGTGCGACACAACGGGGGGTCCGTGGTGGACCTTTCGTTCGCCACCCCGGTGGTCGCAGCACGTGTCCAGGCCTGGAGAGTGGAGGCGGAGGTGGCGACTCTCTCGGACCACAACTACATCCGGTTCGAGATCGCCACCTCCCACCAAGGAGGGACTCGGCGCGTGGAGAGGGAGTCCTTCGCGCGCTGGGCGATTGGTCGCCTCGATGCCGAGTTGGCTGAAGAGGCGGCTATCGTCCAGTCGTGGCTGGCCACCCCGGTGCACCCGGAGGTGGCCATCGCGGCGGGCCACTTCCGGGAGGCGGTGACGGCCGTCTGCGATGCCGCCATGCCGAGGTCCCGACGCCGCCCCGAGCGCCGCCAAGTTTACTGGTGGTGCTCGGAGATAGAGGATCTCCGAGCACGATGCTCGGAGACGCGCCGCCTCTACTACCACTGCAGGAGGCGGCGTCACGGCCGGACGGACGACCAGCTGCCGGCGGAGCAGCTGGCGGCCGAGCAGCTCCTGTATGGCGATGTGAAGATAGCCAAACAGGAGCTGAAGCTGGCCATCGGCCGGGCTAAGGCCCTCGGCTGGCATGAGGAGCTGGAGGGCCTCGACAGGGACCCATGGGGGCGCCCGTATAAGTCTGCCCGGAATAAGTTCCGAGGCAGAGCGCCCCCTGTCGCCGAGTCCCTGGAGCCAGAGCTCCTGGAGAGGGTGCTGGGGGGGCTATTCCCCGACAGCGACCCCCACTACACCCCTCCACCGATGGCCACACCGTCCTTCCAGGAGGAGGAGGACCCGGCCTCCATTCCGCCTATTTCAGAGGTGGAGATGGAGGTAGCAGTCTCTCGCCTGAGTGGCAAGAAGACTGCCCCGGGACCAGACGGGATTCCCGGGCGGGTCCTCAGGATCGCCCTTAGGGAGATGGGCGGTCAGCTTCGGGAACTGTTCGACGCGTGCCTCACGTCGGGTCAGTTCCCGAAGCTCTGGAAGGACGGGCGATTGTGCCTGTTGCGAAAGGAAGGGCGAGACGCCGACTCGCCCGCCGCATACAGGCCAATCGTGCTGCTGGATGACACGGCGAAGCTGCTGGAGAGAATTGTAGCTTCCCGTGTCATCCGGCACCTGGGGGGAACTGGGCCTGAGCTTTCAGAGGCCCAGTTCGGATTCAGAGCAGGGCGGTCGACGATAGACGCCCTGCTCTGGATCAAGGGGTGGACGCAGGACGCGGTCAGCGGGGGGGAAAAGGCGTTGGCTGTCTCGCTGGACATTGCCAACGCCTTCAACAGCCTACCGCACGGAACAATACGGGAGGCGCTCCGCTATCACGGAGTGCCCCTGTATCTGCGTAGGCTGTTGGCTGACTACCTCCAGGACCGCGAGGTCCTGGTGGAGGGACGCGACGGTCTGAGGCGACGTCGCGTGTCCTGCGGGGTTCCGCAGGGGTCGGTGTTGGGACCGCTCCTGTGGAACATTGGCTACGACTGGGTGCTCCGCGGCACGTTTCCCGCAAGTATGCGGGTTGCGTGCTACGCGGATGACACCCTAGTCGTGGTCAAGGGGAGGGACCTCGGGGAGACGGTGCGGCGGGCCACGGTGGCCACGACATTCGTGGTCGGCCGCATACGTGCCCTGGGGCTGGAGGTCGCCCTCTCCAAGACCGAGGCCCTAATGTTCCATGGGCCTCGGGGGGGACCCCCTCCAGGAACGAGGATAGACCTGGACGGGGTCCTGGTCCGGGTTGGGACCCAGATGAGGTACCTGGGTCTCATCCTGGACGGGCGGTGGACTTTTGGGGCCCACTTCACTCAACTGGCCCCAAAAGTCATAGGCGCCGCTGCCGCCCTTGGGAGGCTGCTGCCCAACGTGGGCGGCCCGAACGCCACATGTCGTCGCCTGTACTCCGGAGTGATCCGGAGTATGGCCTTGTACGGGGCACCTGTCTGGGTGGACGCCCTCGGTCGCGCCAATAAGGCCCTGCTGCGACGTCCGCAGCGGGTCATCGCGACGAGGGCGATACGCGGGTACCGGACGGTGTCCTGGACGGCGGGATGCGTGTTGGCCGGTGATCCCCCCTGGGAGCTCCAAGCGGAGATCCTCGCCGAAGTTTACCACTTCGTGGCGGCGAGGAGATCCCGCGGGGAGCCTCCAGCGTGGGAGGAGGTCACGCGCATGCGACGGCGGGCGCGGGCCGCCCTGATGAGGCGGTGGACGGAGGACCTGGCTCCACCGGTCCCTGGACAGAGGACGGTGGATGCCATTCGCCCGGTCCTCCGGAGGTGGGTAGGGCGGCGATTCGGGTCGCTGACCTTCCGATTGGTGCAGGTGCTTTCCGGACACGGATGTTTCGGAAGGTATCTGCATCACATCGCGAGACGGGAGGCGACCCCCGCCTGTCACGAGTGTGGAGCGCCAGAAGATACGGCGCTCCACACGCTGGAGGAGTGCGCCGCGTGGAGTCCCATGCGGCACGCCCTCACAGCGGTCATAGGCGCAGATCTGTCGCTGCCGAGCGTGGTTAACGCTATGCTCGGCAGCGACGGATCGTGGCAGGCGGTGGTCTCTTTCTGCGAAGCGGTGATGGCGCAGAAAGAGGCCGCGGAGCGGGCGAGGGAGGACGACGTCCTCGCGGACCCGCTCCGGCGTAGACGAACTGGGGGGAGGAGAAGGCGGTTCGGGCGCCTTCTCGCTCTTTCCTAGTGCTGTGCGGATCATCGGTGGAGAGTCGGGGGATTCTCCACTGGCTTGCACGATCCCACACGTCTGGGGGATGGCCCCAATGAGCCGGGTCATCCCTCCATTGGCCGGGGCCCGTCATCGGTGACGGGCCGGCCGCTGGGGCGAGATGGTGACTGCTAACGCTACCCCATTTCGCCCTACTAGGCGGCAGACTGCTCATCCCGGGTTTTTAGTGGGTAACCTCACTTACTACCCCCCCGAGGGGGTAGTAAGGCCCTTCAGGCGAGGACTCCCACATAACCACTCCGCTCCCCCCGGGGCGGGTGGTATCCATAAAGGATTTTCCCGGGTGAAAAAAAAAAAAAAAAAAAAAAAAAAAAAAAGGTTAGGTTAGGTTAGGTTGGGTTAGGTTGGGGTGCTTGGTCAGGATACCTCCTCGTGTGCTTGAATGCTGCTGGTCTCTTATGGATGCCTTTTATCCGGGGAGTACAGCAGTATTTGGGCCGGTGCACCCTGGGCAGCAGTCAATAACTTCTCTATATGGGATCTTGTTGGCTGCTGGCTAAAATCCTGACACGTAGGTGCCCTCCGCGTGTCCCTATGAAGCTAGCATAGGGCACAGTGGACGGGTAGGCGGTTCATCCGCGGAGTCGGGGTCTCGAGAAGGGACAGCGGACCCGTAGGGTCGTCGGATGGCCGGTCTGCAAGACTGGTGGCACGTCAGGTTCATCCTGTCGTGCGAGGAGCGACGTCGTGTTTTCGACGGTTGGCGCGGCAGGGAGGGTCAACTCGGCCACCCTGTCGGGCAAAATTGGAGGAGCAGCTGCCTTTCCGTAGCTGCAGCGGACCTTCGGGTCGTGGGATGGCCGGTCTGCAAGGCCGGCGGCGCGGCAGGGAGGGTCAACTCGGCCACCCTGTCGGGCACACTCTTGGACGGCAGTCGCCTTACAGCGGCTGCAGCGGACCTGCGGGTCGTGGGATGGCGGGCCTTCAAGGCTCGCGGCGCGGCAGGGAGGGTCAACTCGGCCACCCTGTCGGGCATCATGCGTCTCCGAATCCTACGGTTTCGGTGCCCGCCTATGGGATGCATGGCTGGGGGGAACCCGGTCGCGAGGGCACCACTAGGGGACCTCACCCCTTCAAAAAGGAAAAAACCACTATGAAAAGTACAGCGATTGGTAATAATCCCCAGGTGGGTAAATCCCACCCTTCGCAAGAAGGCTGCCCCACCGTATCTGGGGGGGGCAACAACCGCTTCGTGGGCTCCGGCCCACGCACCAACGACCATGGCAAACTCAAAAAGGACACCGATTCTGCTTTGAACGACGACCTAGGCAAGACAATGGAGGAGTTAGCACCTTCTAGGTGCAGCGACCTGATCCCGTTATCAAAACGGGAACCTCGAGTGGTACTGGAGCGCATGAACAGCGCCAGACCAGTAACTCTGAGAGTGGACGCCTTGGCAGGGCCAGAGCGCAATCCATGCGCCACCTCTGCCACCTCGTTAATGAACGAGAGCGAGGAGGAGGCAGCGAGCGCCTCTTCTGCGCCTGAATCAGGCGCGGGAGCGGCCCCGCTGCACGAGTTGCTTCGGATTCCGACTCCGAATTTATCGGAGGAGTCGGAGTCCGACGCAATGACGTGGGAGACCGTGTCGTCGCGCGGCTCCCAAAGAAGAAGGAAGCGACGATTGGAGGAGGACGATGGGGACCTCAGTGACCCCTTACCGTCACCGAAGGTCCCGGCTGCTCGACGCGGCAAAGGACGCGGCAGGGGAAAGCCACCCACGACCGGCGAGTATGTCGGCCTGGCGAAAGCCAAGGCCGAGTTGAACCGGGCGCGAGAGGAGGAGCTCCGGCTCATCGCCGAGAAGGAGCTTGCGGACGAGCTGCAGCAGCGGAGGGCGGCATCAACTGCCGCCCAGTTTCTGAAGGTGCCGGAACCTCCGGCTACCAACCTGAGGCTGGGCGACTGCGATGCCGCTCACTTGGAGAAACTGCTTCTGGACTCGGTGGACACTGTATTGACGGTGGCCACCAAGTCCAAAAACTTGAAGGGCACGTGCGTGAAGGCCCTGAAGGACGCTGCGATGACCATCAAAGCGTCCTTCCAGGAATCGCGGGCCCGCACGATGCCCGAGGAGATGGCCTTGCTGGTCAAGGCGAACCAGCAGCTGGCGGCTGAGCTAAAGGAGCTCCGTCGCCAAATGAACGAAATGCGGTCTGCACGGGTGGCAGCGCCAGTGGCTCAGTCCCCTATGCCCCTCATTGGCGATGAGGCGATGCGGAAGGTCATGGTGCAGGTGGGCACCATGATCAACGCCCGCTTCGAGAGCTTGGAGGAGAGGCTGTTACCGGCGAAAACCCTCAGACCCCCTCTCGCGGTAGATCGGCGAAGAGTGTCTGAGGAGCAACCTACAGCGACCACCAGTCGCGGACCCGCCCCGGAGATTGTTCCGGTGCAGAAGAAGAAGGCTGGCGCCGGGATGCAACCGGCAGCGGCTTCAAGTCGTGGAGCAGCCCCTGGACTCACCCAGGGGCAAAAGAAGAAGGCCAAGAAGGCTGCGAAGGGCCCCGCTCCTGCAGCTGTGGCACTGGTGCCTGCCCCTGCCCCGCCCCCTCTGACAGAGGCGTGGCACGTGGTGGCCAGACGCGGCATGGAAAAGCGGAGGGACAGGGGAGTGGCGACTAGGGAGCAGGGACCTGCTCGCCCGGCGCCTAATCCGACACCTATCCCGCCTCCACCACCACCCAAGAAGAAGTCCCCGCCCAAAACCAAGGGCACGGCCAAACTCCGCTCCCCCCGGACCGCAGCTGTGGTTATCACGCTGCAACCTGGGGCGGCGGAGAAAGAGGTGACTTACGCCGGAGTCTTGGGTGAGGCCAAGGCCAAAATCAAGCTCTCCGAGCTGGGTCTGCCGCCGTTGACCATCCGAACGGCGGCCACCGGGGCCCGGATTCTGGAGGTTCCTGGTGAGGACAATGCCAAGAAGGCGGATGTCCTCGCCAGGAGACTTGAAGAGATATTTGGGGACCGTACGGAGGTCAAGATATCCAGGCCGACCACCACCGCAGACTTGAGGGTCACCGGCCTGGATGACTCGGCCACCCCCGAAGAGTTGGCGAACGCGCTGGCAGTCCAGGGCGGGTGTCCCTTGGCGGCTGTAGCAATCGGGGTCATTAGAAGAGGACCGGCGGGGATGGGGACGGCATTTGTGCGTTGCCCCGTTACCGCAGCGAAAAAGATAGCGGCCAGTGGGCGCGTTCTGGTGGGCTGGGTGGCGGCGCGAGTCGGCATCCTCGACCCCAGACCGCGTCGCTGTTTCCGCTGCTTGTCGTTGGGCCACGTCGCGGCCCAATGCAAGGCCGAGACAGACCGCAGCGACGAGTGCTACCGCTGCGGTCAACAGGCCCACAAGGCCCGAGATTGCTCTGCTGCCCCCCGCTGCTCACTCTGTGCGGCTGCGGGTAAGCCAGCAGACCACCTCTCCGGGGGCAAGGCATGTGCCAAGCCCCCGTCAAAGTCAGGGGCTCGAAGGAAGGCCGTCGCGACTGAGGCCCAGGCCCAGTCGCGACCGTCTCCCTCCAAACAAGGACGGGCGGACTGCATGGAGGTGGGTTAGTATGGCCCTAACCTTCCTCCAGGCGAACGTGAACCACTCCGCCCGCGCTCAGGATTTACTCCTGCAGTGTATGGCGGAGCGGTGCATCAAAGTGGCGGTGGTTGCAGAGCCGTACTCGGTCCCACCCAGGAGTGACTGGGTGGGGGGCCTTGACAGCTTGGTGGCAATCACCACACAGTCGCCGACTCCATGCCCCCCTCTCGAAGGGCTAACGAGAGGCATGGGATTCGTGGCGGCAGGAGTGGGCCCTGTCGTCATCGTAGGTGTGTATCACTCCCGGAATAGGCCCCGGCACGAACTGGAGGCTCTTCTCGGTGAGGTGGGAACCTTTATAGGTCAGACCCGCCCGCGTCCCGTGATCGTCATGGGGGACCTCAACGCCAAATCTTTGGCGTGGGGGTCTCCGTCGACCTGTCCGCGGGGCGTCACCGTGTTGGAGTGGGTGGCCGAGATGGGCCTCTGCGTCGTGAACACCGGGAGTGAGAACACCTGTGTCCGTCAATGGGGTGGATCGATCGTCGACGTGACGTTTGCCACCCCAGACCTCGCCTGCCAAATTCGC
Organism: Plagodis dolabraria; assembly: GCA_963854805.1. Lineage (NCBI taxonomy): Eukaryota > Metazoa > Arthropoda > Insecta > Lepidoptera > Geometridae > Plagodis > Plagodis dolabraria. Next base: position 78,588 of record CAWLAX010000027.1, on the reverse strand, counting down.
GACTGGCAGGTGCTGGTGGACGAGGAGACGCTCTCCGACCACCGGTATATCCGGTTCAGCGTCTCCCCATCCTCGGCGGACACGGTGGGGGAGGGATCCGGCGAGATCGGTCCGCGATGGGCTCTGAAGCGTCTCAATGCCGAGTTGCTGCAGGAGGCGGCCCTCGTCGAAGCGTGGAACGGCACTTCTCAGGAGGGTGACCCTGTAGACTTGGATGCGTTGGCGGACAGACTGTGTGCGGCGTTGTCGCGTATCTGCGATGCAGCGATGCCGCGTGCGACAGCCCCACGGTCCAGACGCCAGGTCTACTGGTGGTCAGAGGAGATTGCCGAACTCCGAAGACGCTGCGTGAGGAGGCGCCGCCGATACCAGCGGTATCGTAGGCGAAGGCGGCAGGAGACGGAGGAGTGCGAGTCTCTGTATGCCGCCTACCGAGACGCTTCAAGGGTCCTTCGCGTGGCCATTGACGAGGCGAAGCGGCGATCCTGGCAGGAGCTGCTGGAAGGGCTGGAGCGCGATCCGTGGGGCCGCCCGTACCAATGGGCGCGGCAGAAGCTGCGCCCGTGGGCACCCCCCGTGACTGCCTCGCTCCAACCGGCTGTTCTCCAGAGGGTGGTGGGAGGGCTGTTCCCCGGTCCTCCGGGAGACGATTTCTCGCCACCTTTCGCCGTTCCCTCGTCGACCGATCTCGCTGAGGTGGAGGAGGAGGAGCCTGCCCCGGTCTCCGAAGGGGAGCTGGGCGCAGCAGTGCTCAGGATGAGGGCCAAGAACACGGCACCCGGGCCAGATGGCATACCGGGCCGTGTGTGGGCACTCTCCTTGGAGCACCTGGCGCCCGCTCTCAGGGCCCTGTTTGACAGGTGCCTTCGAGAAGGGAAGTTCCCTAGGAGATGGAGGAGGGGCAGACTCGTCCTCATCAGGAAGGAGGGACGTCCCGCGGACGAGCCTTCGGGTTATCGTCCGATTGTGCTGCTTGACGAGGCGGGAAAGCTGTTGGAGAGGGTGATCGCCGCCCGCCTCGTCAGGCACCTCGAGACGTCCGGACCGGACTTGGCGCCCACCCAGTTCGGGTTCCGGAGAGGTCGCTCTACGCTGGACGCGATCTCCCGCGTACGCGATCTCTCCGAGGAGGCGTGCTCCAGTGGCGGCGTGATGTTGGCGGTGTCTTTAGACATCGCCAACGCGTTCAACACGCTGCCCTGGACCACGATACTCGGTGCTCTGGAGTACCACCGAGTGCCGTCGTACCTGCGCAGACTCGTCGAAGACTACCTCTCCTATAGAGAGGTGGTTTTCCCAACGGCGAGCGGGGTGGGTCGGAGCCCCATGGCGCGCGGCGTCCCTCAGGGGTCTGTTTTAGGGCCCCTGCTGTGGAACGTCGGCTACGATTGGGCCCTCCGTGGCCGTGGTCTTCATGGCGTCGGCGTCGTTTGTTACGCCGACGACACGCTGGTCACCGCCCGGAGTGGTACCTACAGGGAGGCGGCAATCCTTGCCACGGCCGGAGTCGCGATGGTCGTGGCCAGGATCAGGAGGCTGGGTCTGGAGGTGGCGCTCCACAAATCGGAGGCCATATGCTTCCATGGTCCCCGACGGGCGCCACCTGCAGACTCATCGATAGTGGTGGGAGGAACCTCCATCCCCGTCAGGACGACGCTGAAGTATCTCGGCGTCGTCCTTGATAGCCGATGGAGGTTCGAGGCGCACATGCGGCGACTGTCCCCCAAATTGTTGGGGGCAGCCGGCGCATTGAGTCGCCTCCTCCCCAATCTTGGGGGTGGGGAGGGCAGCTGCCGCCGCCTCTATACAGCGGTGGTCAGCTCGATGGCCCTATACGGAGCCCCCATATGGTCCGGGGGACTCGATCGGCGGGAGACTGCCCTGCTGATTGCAGCCCAACGGACCATGGCGGTGAGAGTGTGCCGGGGCTATCGGACACTTTCACACGAGGTGGCGTGCGCCCTCGCTGGCCTGCTCCCCTGGGACCTTGAGGCCGAAGTCTTGGCCTCAGTCTACCGCCGCAGAGTGCGTGCGCGGGAGCGGGACGAGCGACCGGCGCCGCGGGAGTTAGCGCATTGGCGCAACAACGCCAGGGCGTTGGCTCTCGAGAGGTGGGAGGGACGGCTCCTCGACGGGTCCACTCAGAGGGGGGATAGCAGTCGACGACTCCTCGACGCTATCCAGCCCGTTCTCCGAGAGTGGATCGATCGGAGACATGGGAGGCTCTCATTTCGGCTGACGCAGGTGCTCTCGGGACATGGCTGTTTCGGGAGTTACCTGCATCGAATCGCCCGGAGAGAAGCCTCCCCGGCATGCCATCAGTGCGGCTACCTGGTAGACACCGCCCAGCACGCGCTGGAGGCATGTCCAGGAGGAGCAGCACCGCGACAAGCTCTGGTCGCGGTCGTGGGGGGGGACCTCTCATTGTCGACCATCCTCGCCAGGATGGTCGCCGATGAGAGCTGTTGGGAGGCAGTGGCCTCCTTCTGTGAGATTATTGTCTCGCAGAGGGAGGCAGCGGAGCGTGAGAGGGAGAGAGATCCTCTCTCTCTTCCGCTCCGGAGAGCGCGGACACGGCGGCGGGCTAATCGAGCCCGCACTCCGTCTCCGCTGAGAGGGCCTGGGTCGTCGGATGCGGGGGCATCCGGCACCCTTCAGAGATAGGTCCTCTCGCGATGGTGACGCCCCCTCCGTGTTCGGGGGGCGTCACACGAGGTGGAGGGGTGTTCCTATTGACACCCCTCACCGAGGAGAGCCCGCCACTTTACAGCGGGCAGCGGCGTCGACGGGGGCTGCGGTATTGAATAGCTAGCGGTCCCGTGCCCCCCGTCTTCAGTCGACGACGTCGGAACACCGTGGTGGTTTTAGACGGTATGGGTGCCTTCTGCACCGAGCCCGTCATATCCCGTCTGCCCCCCCAGCAGGCGGGAATGCGTAAATGCATTTCCCCACGAAAAAAAAAAAAAAAAAAAAAAAAAAAAAAAAAGTTGGGTTAGGTTAGGTTAGGTTAGGTTAGGTTAGGTTAGGTTAGGTTAGGTTAGGTTAGGTTAGGTTAGGTTAGGTTAGGTTAGGTTAGGTTAGGTTAGGTTAGGTTAGGTTAGGTTAGGTTAGGTTAGGTTTGATGGCGCAGAAAGAGGCCGCGGAGCGGGCGAGGGAGGACGACGTCCTCGCGGACCCGCTCCGGCGTAGACGAACTGGGGGGAGGAGAAGGCGGTTCGGGCGCCTTCTCGCTCTTTCCTAGTGCTGTGCGGATCATCGGTGGAGAGTCGGGGGATTCTCCACTGGCTTGCACGATCCCACACGTCTGGGGGATGGCCTCAATGAGCCGGGTCATCCCTCCATTGGCCGGGGCCCGTCATCGGTGACGGGCCGGCCGCCGGGGCGAGATGGTGACTGCTAACGCTACCCCATTTCGCCCTACTAGGCGGCAGACTGCTCATCCCGGGTTTTTAGTGGGTAACCTCACTTACTACCCCCCCGTGGGGGTAGTAAGGCCCTTCAGGCGAGGACTCCCACATAACCACTCCGCTCCCCCCGGGGCGGGTGGTATCCATAAAGGATTTTCCCGGGTGAAAAAAAAAAAAAAAAAAAAGGTTAGGTTAGGTTAGGTTAGGTTAGGTTAGGTTAGGTTAGGTTAGGTTAGGTTAGGTTAGGTTGGGGTGCTTGGTCAGGATACCTCCTCGTGTGCTTGAATGCTGCTGGTCTCTTATGGATGCCTTTTATCCGGGGAGTACAGCAGTATTTGGGCCGGTGCACCCTGGGCAGCAGTCAATAACTTCTCTATATGGGATCTTGTTGGCTGCTGGCTAAAATCCTGACACGTAGGTGCCCTCCGCGTGTCCCTATGAAGCTAGCATAGGGCACAGTGGACGGGCAGGCGGTTCATCCGCGGAGTCGGGGTCTCGAGAAGGGACAGCGGACCCGTAGGGTCGTCGGATGGCCGGTCTGCAAGACTGGTGGCGGGCTGTTCCCCGGTCCTCCGGGAGACGATTTCTCGCCACCTTTCGCTGTTCCCTCGTCGACCGATCTCGCCGAGGTGGAGGAGGAGGAGCCTGCCCCTGTCTCCGAAGGGGAGCTTGGTGCAGCTGTGCTCCGGATGAGGGCCAAGAACACGGCACCCGGGCCAGACGGCATACCGGGCCGTGTGTCTCTCCTTGGAGCACCTGGCGCCCGCTCTCAGGGCCCTGTTTGACAGGTGCCTTCGGGAGGGGAAATTCCCCAGGAGATGGAGAAGGGGCAAGCTCGTCCTTATCAGGAAGGAGGGACGTCCCGCGGACGAGCCTTCGGGCTATCGTCCGATAGTGCTGCTCGACGAGGCGGGAAAGCTGTTGGAGAGGGTGATCGCCGCCCGCCTCGTCAAGCACCTCGAGACGTCCGGACCGGACTTGGCGCCCACCCAGTTCGGGTTTCGGAGAGGTCGTTCGACGCTGGACGCCATCTCCCGCGTCCGCGATCTCTCCGAGGAGGCGTGCTCCAGCGGCGGCGTGATGTTGGCGGTGTCTTTAGACATCGCCAACGCTTTCAACACGCTGCCCTGGACCACGATACTCGGTGGTCTGGAGTACCACCGAGTGCCGCCGTATCTGCGCAGGCTCGTCGACGACTACCTCTCCTATAGAGAGGTGGTCTTCCCAACGGTGAGCGGGGAGGGTCGGAGCCCCATGGCGCGCGGCGTCCCTCAGGGGTCTGTTTTAGGGCCCCTGCTGTGGAACGTCGGTTACGATTGGGCCCTCCGTGGCCGTGGTCTTCATGGCGTCGGCGTCGTTTGTTACGCCGACGACACGCTGGTCACCGCCCGGGGTGGCACCTACAGGGAGGCGGCAATCCTCGCCACGGCCGGAGTCGCGATGGTCGTGGCCAGGATCAGGAGGCTGGGTCTGGAGGTGGCGCTCCACAAATCGGAGGCCATATGCTTCCATGGTCCCCGACGAGCGCCACCTGCAGACTCATCGATAGTGGTGGGAGGAACCTCCATCCCCGTCAGGACGACGCTGAAGTATCTCGGCGTCGTCCTTGATAGCCGATGGAGGTTCGAGGCGCACATGCGGCGACTGTCCCCCAAATTGTTGGGGCTAGCCGGCGCATTGAGTCGCCTCCTCCCCAATCTTGGGGGTGGGGAGGGCAGCTGCCGCCGCCTCTATACAGCGGTGGTCAGCTCGATGGCCCTATACGGAGCCCCCATATGGTCCGGGGGACTCGATCGGCGGGAGACTGCCTTGCTGATTGCAGCCCAACGGACCATGGCAGTGAGAGTGTGCCGGGGCTATCGGACACTTTCACACGAGGTGGCGTGCGCCCTCGCTGGCCTGCTCCCCTGGGACCTTGAGGCCGAAGTCTTGGCCTCGGTCTACCGCCGCAGAGTGCGCGCGCGGGAGCGGGACGAGCGACCGGCGCCGCGGGAGTTAGCGCATTGGCGCAACAACGCCAGGGCGTTGGCTCTCGAGAGGTGGGAGGGACGGCTCCTCGACGGGTCCACTCAGAGGGGGGATAGCAGTCGACGACTCCTCGACGCTATCCAGCCCGTTCTCCGAGAGTGGATCGATCGGAGACATGGGAGGCTCTCATTTCGGCTGACGCAGGTGCTCTCGGGACATGGCTGTTTCGGGAGTTACCTGCATCGAATCGCCCGGAGAGAAGCCTCCCCGGCATGCCATCAGTGCGGCTACCTGGTAGACACCGCCCAGCACGCGCTGGAGGCATGTCCAGGAGGAGCAGCACCACGACAAGCTCTGGTCGCGGTCGTGGGGGGGGACCTCTCATTGCCGACCATCCTCGCCAGGATGGTCGCCGATGAGAGCTGTTGGGAGGCAGTGGCCTCCTTCTGCGAGATTATTGTCTCGCAGAGGGAGGCAGCGGAGCGTGAGAGGGAGAGAGATCCTCTCTCTCTTCCGCTCCGGAGAGCGCGGACACGGCGGCGGGCTAATCGAGCCCGCACTCCGTCTCCGCTGAGAGGGCCTGGGTCGTCGGATGCGGGGGCATCCGGCACCCTTCAGAGATAGGTCCTCTCGCGATGGTGACGCCCCCTCCGTGTTCGGGGGGCGTCACACGAGGTGGAGGGGTGTTCCTATTGACACCCCTCACCGAGGAGAGCCCGCCACTTTACAGCGGGCAGCGGCGTCGACGGGGGCTGCGGTATTGAATAGCTGGCGGTCCCGTGCCCCCCGTCTTCAGTCGACGACGTCGGAACACCGTGGTGGTTTTAGACGGTATGGGTGCCTTCTGCACCGAGCCCGTCATATCCCGTCTGCCCCCCCAGCAGGCGGGAATGCGTAAATGCATTTCCCCACGAAAAAAAAAAAAAAAAAGGTTAGGTTAGGTTAGGTTAGGTTAGGTTAGGTTAGGTTAGGTTAGGTTAGGTTAGGTTAGGTTGGTTTCGGAAGGTACCTGCATCACATCGCGAGACGGGAGGCGACCCCCGCCTGTCACGAGTGTGGAGCGCCAGAAGACACGGCGCTCCACACGCTGGAAGAGTGCGCCGCGTGGAGTCCCATGCGGCACACCCTCACAGCGGTCATAGGCGCAGATCTGTCGCTGCCGAGCGTGGTTAACGCTATGCTCGGCAGCGACGGATCGTGGCAGGCGGTGGTCTCTTTCTGCGAAGCGGTGATGGCGCAGAAAGAGGCCGCGGAGCGGGCGAGGGAGGACGACGTCCTCGCGGACCCGCTCCGGCGTAGACGAACTGGGGGGAGGAGAAGGCGGTTCGGGCGCCTTCTCGCTCTTTCCTAGTGCTGTGCGGATCATCGGTGGAGAGTCGGGGGATTCTCCACTGGCTTGCACGATCCCACACGTCTGGGGGATGGCCCCAATGAGCCGGGTCATCCCTCCATTGGCCGGGGCCCGTCATCGGTGACGGGCCGGCCGCTGGGGCGAGATGGTGACTGCTAACGCTACCCCATTTCGCCCTACTAGGCGGCAGACTGCTCATCCCGGGTTTTTAGTGGGTAACCTCACTTACTACCCCCCCGTGGGGGTAGTAAGGCCCTTCAGGCGAGGACTCCCACATAACCACTCCGCCCCCCCCCGGGGCGGGTGGTATCCATAAAGGATTTTCCCGGGTGAAAAAAAAAAAAAAAAAAAGGTTGGGCGGGTCTGGGTTTATTCATTAATAGTTGCTTTGCCTAGCTTGCATGCCTTGCGCTGCTTGTTTTGGATAAACTCAGGCCTTCCTTACTCATCCCGGATGGGTAAGGAGGCAACGGTCTTAGGGGAGAGCGCAAGTCGTGATGATCCCTAAGGCAAGTCTGACGGATACCTTCTCGTGGTGCTGCCTGTTATTGGTTTATTTCCTTCCGAAATAAACGCAACAGAACACCGTCAGGCGCCGCGTGTATTGTTATCTATATGTGTATGTATATGTATATATTGTCTCTGTATATATTTGTATTATATGTGTATATTATGTAGTTCACAGGGCTATTTAACCCCTTATTAGTAACCAAATTGAAAATGCTCGGTACAGACCGGGGCCGTAGTTAACTGTCTGTCATCTGTATTATACGTGCTAAGGTGCTTAGCACCTCTTTAAGACAGATGACAGAATAGACTTACGGTGTATAAATTGTAGTTTTAAGGCAAGGCTACAGATAATTTGTCATGTTTATGAGTAGATGAAAAACAGTTTGGCAGTGTGTGTGTTAAAATAGGGACCCCTCTAACTGGCAAACACCAGCGCCTACTACTGTCAAACGTATTGTTACATAATCGAAAATAACCGCTGTCTTTTATTTGGTAGTGACCCCTGTTCCGATAACTCACGTTATTGGAGGCGGGGACAAACTGGCTGGACTAGTTCCAAAACCCCGATGATAAGTGTATCCTTAGACTTCGGGAAAATACCTCCAAGGTATTGTCAGTCTTCTGAACTCTAAACTTCCGGAGGCTTGAGTAGAAAGATTGAAGCCTGTCCATTTCCCAAAAAATGTTTCTTATGGTCACGATTTATAATTATTTTTATAATTATTCTGTTTTTATTTTGCCTGCATATTGTGATCATGTCGAAAGTCAACAGAGACGCGAAAGGAAAATTTGCAAAAGGCCCTTCTCAGGGCCAACCTATTGTTTTGTCTGAGGGCCGCTCGAGCGGCACTAATGAGAGCCTGAAAAACGGCCCTTCAAGAGATCCGTCGGAGGTCTCCATGGGGGACGAAGTGCGGTCGGACGTGGAGTCCGTATTTGAGGAGTTATGCGACGTGGGTGACAGCCGGAGGAAGCGGCCTTACTCCTCGTTTTACGTGCCCGGCTACCTAGAGTCGGACACTGAAACCGAGGAGACGTCGGCCGCTAAGGTCAATACGGCGCGTAGGGGAAGGGCGAAGGGCACAAAAACAGGCCCGACGCGAGAGGAGTTTGTGAAGCCCAAGCCACTAGTGGAGGAGCTGGCGGAGGTCCTGCAGAGCAGGAAGTTTAAAAAGGGGCCGGCCGCTGTGGCCGCTGGAAGTCTTTTAGACACCGGAAGTGATTCCGATGTCCTTGCCGGGTTCGGTGACCTCAGCGGGCTAAACGCCCAAGAGCTCAGGGCACAAGCAGGAGGGATGCTCGCCTGCATCCTAGAGGTTGCCAAGAAATCTGGCAACCTAAAAGGCGAATTCGTTGCTCGCCTGAAAAGGTCTGCGTCGACCCTGAGGGAGGTTGTCGACGCACTGGCCAGCAGGAGTGAGGCGGAAGAGACGCGGCGGCTGAGAGCCGAAAATAGTCGCGTGCGCCTCGAGTTGGAGGCCTGCAAGGCAGAGGTGAAGGCGCTGCGGCGCGGCTTCACCGAAGCCAAGACCCAAGCGGCTGCCGCCACGTCTGCTGCTACAGTAGCAGCAGCAGCAGCCGCTGCCGCCGAGACGCCGGCCCCCCCTGCCGTTGTACTGGGGGCAGAGTTAGTGGAGGAGATGACGCGCTCCTTAACTACCACGTTCGGGCAAATGCTCAATGCCCGACTCGCTGGTATCGAGGATCGCCTCCTGCCAGCGCCGGTTCTTCGCCCGCCTCTCAGGGCGGACGCGAAGAAGGCTGCAGCAGCGGTTGCGCCCCTGTGAGGGTGTGCCGCATGGGACTCCACGCGGCGCACTCCTCCAGCGTGTGGAGCGCCGTGTCTTCTGGCGCTCCACACTCGTGACAGGCGGGGGTCGCCTCCCGTCTTGCGATGTGATGCAGGTACCTTCCGAAACATCCGTGTCCGGAAAGCACCTGCACCAATCGGAAGGTCAGCGACCCGAATCGCCGCCCTACCCACCTCCGGAGGACCGGGCGAATGGCATCCACCGTCCTCTGTCCAGGGACCGGTGGAGCCAGGTCCTCCGTCCACCGCCTCAACAGGGCGGCCCGCGCCCGCCGTCGCATGCGCGTGACCTCCTCCCACGATGGAGGCTCCCCGCGGGATCTCCTCGCCGCCACGAAGTGGTACACTTCGGCGAGGATCTCCGCTTGGAGCTCCCAGGGGGGATCACCGGCCAGCACGCATCCCGCCGTCCAGGACACCGTCCGGTAACCGCGTATCGCCCTCGTCGCGATCGCCCAACCTTTTTTTTTTTTTTTTTTTTTTTTTTACCCAGGGAAATGCAGCCTTATGCACCGTCCTCAAGGCCCCTGTAAAGAGGAGGCCGAGGGTGTGTGGGGCTCTCCGTCGTGTAAAAGAGACGGCATACCCACTAAAACCCTGGGGGTTCCTTCGCTCTGCATTAGGGGCGGACACACGGGAATCGCCGAGGCACACGTCCGCGAGCTCCGTCTGCAGTCGTCCGAACTCAACTGTCGGATCCAACTCGAAGGGGGGAGGGAGGGGAAGTGTACAAGGCTCCCCCTCTATCACCACTCATCTTTTTGCGAAGCGTTCCTGTAAAATGGGAACGCTTTACACCTCAGGACCTATTCTGTCAGGCGCCGGACTAGTCCACACATATCCGGCGCCCAGAGGCCCTCTATGGGGGTCGACGATTGTGTGCCTGTCGTCGGCGCCCCACTCTCCGACGGCGGAGAGGGTCAGCGAGGGGATCTTCCTCCCTGGCCCTCTCCGCCGCTTCCTTCTGCGAGATCACCTGTTCGCAGAATGTCAGCGCTGTCCTCCATGACGCCTCACTGTCGACCATGGATGCCACCACGGCCGGCAGAGAGACGTTTCCACCCACAATCACGGAGAGTTGCCTCCGTGGTTCAGCCCATGCAGGGCAGTCTTCCAGAGTGTGCCGGGCTGTATCTATAGCACCAGCACAATGATGGCACTCTGGCCTGGGCTCCCGTTTCGCCACTCGCCACAGATACTCCCCAAAGCAGCCATGCCCGGAGAGCACCTGTGACAGATGATAGGTGAGTGGCCCCCACCTCCTTTCAATCCACTCCCGGAATACTGGGAGGATCGCCTGTACTGTCCAGTGGCGGGAAAGGCGCTCTTCCCCCAATCTTTCGTTCCAGCGCCGAAGGAGACCATCGCGGAGAAGCTCTCTCCAGCGACGCAGTTCCTCTGGTGCAAGTGTCTGTCCCCCTCTCAGCGACGCAACCCTACGATCGTGGACCTCTGCCAAAACTTCAGCATCGAGGTCCCAGGGCGGCGTACTGGCCAACAGACAGGCCGCCTCGTACGACACCGTACGATACGCTCGGCAAACCCTGATTGCCATGACCCTCTGTGGTCTGCGTAGGAGGGCCACATTGTGGCGATCTAAATCCTTCGCCCATATTGGCGCCCCATACAAAGCCATTGACCTAACAACCCCCGTGTAAAGGCGGCGGCAGCTGGCCTCCGGTCCACCAATATTTGGCAGTAACCCACCCAACGCAGATACTGCCCCCATCAACTTGGGCACCAGGCGCCCGAAGTGGGCGTGGAAGTTCCACCGGCTGTCGAGGACGAGTCCTAGGTACTTCATCGTTCCACCGACAGCGACAGAAGTTCCCCCCACTATCAAGGATGCGTGAGCCGGAGGGGCCATCCGAGGACCGTGAAAACACAATGCCTCGGATTTGTTCAGGGCAACCTCCAGCCCAAGCATTCTTATCCTCCCGACGACGTGAGCGACTCCAGCCGTGGCCAAAATCGCGGCATCTCGGTAGGTGCGTCCGCGGGCCGTAACGAGGGTATCGTCGGCGTAGCATACTAGGCTGACCCCCCGGAGGTTCGAGCCGCGGAGCACCCAATCAAAGCCGATGTTCCACAAGAGGGGGCCTAAGACCGACCCCTGTGGAACACCGCACGTCATCACCGCCTCGGACCACCCACCCCGCGTTGGGTACCTCACGGACCTGTCCGATAGGTAGTTGGCAACGATGCGCTGCAAATACTGTGGGACTGCATGATATTTGAGCGCTTCCGTGATGCAGGCCCAGGGGAGTGTGTTGAAAGCGTTGGTGATGTCAAGTGACACCGCCAACAGCACTTCACCCCGGGCCACCGCTTCTTCCGCCTGGGCCCTCACCCTCGCGATAGCGTCGAGGGTGGATCTGCCACAGCGGAAGCCGTACTGCTCATCGGAGAGGTCCGGCCCAACTCTAGTAAGGTGCTTGACGAGGCGCGCAGCGATAACGCGCTCAAGGAGCTTGCACGCCTCGTCAAGCAGCACAATTGGTCTGTAGGCTGAGGGAGAATCCTCCGGCCTACCCTCTTTGTGGAGGAGGACCAACTTCCCGGTCTTCCACAGATGGGGGAATCGGCCCTGCGCCAGAATAGCACTGAAGAGGGCCCTCACTCTCTCCTCCAGAATCTCCATGCTCATGACCCATACCCGACCGGGCACGCCATCCAGCCCGGGAGCCGTAGTTTTTTTGGCACGGAGCCGAAACACGGCAGCCCACAACTCACCCGCGGTGACCTCGGGGGAAGCGTCCTCGGCATTGTCCGGCTCTCGCGCAGTCGAGGCAGACGGCGGTACCATTGGCGGAGGGATGTGCGAAGCCCTGCGCGGAAATAGGGCCTCCACTGTGCGTTCCAAGAGCTCCGGCCGGAGACTCTCCGTCAGGGGCGGTGCCCATGGACGCAGTTTTCGCCTCACCAACCTGTACGGCCTCCCCCAGGGGTCACTGTTTAGAGATTCCAGTAACTCTTTCCTTGATTGGTCTTTGGCCTTGCAGATACCCAGTTTGAGGGCATTAATGAGATCCCTGTAAGCCGAGTATAACCTGTCCTCCTCTGCAGCATCACGACGCCGTCTCCTTCTGTGTCTGGCGTACTGGCGCCTCGCCCCCACGCATTCCTCTCTGAGATGCGCGAGTTCAGCGTCCCACCAGTACACCGCGCGCCGGGGCGAGAACGGTCGCGCCCGCGGCATGGACGCATCACAGATGCGCGTCATGGCACCCGCGAGTGCAAGCGTCTCACCCTCTACATCTATTTGATCCACCATTGATGATGACGACCCGGAGACCCACGTCTCCACCAACGCAGCCTCCACTAACAGCTCCCTGTCGAGCTTTTTGAGGGCCCACCTCGGGCAGTCTCCGGATCCGGACCGGGGCACGGCCACAGGGGCCACCGCGGCTGCGGAGACGCTAAACCGTATGTAACGGTGATCCGACAGCGTCTCCGAATACTCCGCCACATGCCATCCCCGGATACGGCTCGCCAGGGCGGCGCTCGCAAAGGAGACGTCGATCTTCGAGCCACCCTGTCTGCGCACACACGTATCGGCCTCGCCCCGGTTCAGAACCATCAGGCCTCTCTCCGACGCCCAATCTTCCAGGGTCTCGCCTCTGGGCAACGTCTGCGGAGACCCCCACGCCGTGGACTTGGCATTGAAGTCCCCGCAGACCAGCAAAAGAGGGGGGTTCACCCTGCCAATCAGAGCCCCGACTTCAAGCAAATATTGCTCGAATTCTGCGAGGCTACGACTGGGCGAGAAATACCCCCCGACCACCATGATATCGCCCACAAATGCAGAAACGAAGCCCCGACCTCTCTCCGGTCTCATCAGTGGCGGTGCACCAGCCGAAGTTCGACTGATCAATGCCACAAGATCGTCCAGGTCACCAAGCCAACCGGGAACAATCCGGTATGGCTCGCATATCACCGATACATGAATCGACCACTGCGCCACGCTCTGAAAGAATAGATTCTGAGACGCGGCGCAGTGGTTCAGATTACCCTGAAGGAAGGATATGGAGGTGTCATCCATTATTCACGTCCATACAAATCACCTCTGCCGACGACGAAGAATTCCCGTTCGGACGGGGCGGCTGTGAGGGGGCCTTAGAGCCATCAACAGCCGCCTTGGTGCCTGCTTTCTTGGTCTTCTTGCCTCGGGCGGGGGCGCAGGCCTTGCTCCCCGCTCGATGTTGTGCCGGACGACCGGCCGCCTCACAGATGGTGCAGTGCGGTGCACTGTCACACTGCGACCCTATATGTCCGGGCCGACCGCAGCGGTAACACTGGTCACTGCGATCGACCTCGGATTCACAGTGCACCCTCAGGTGTCCCAGCTCTAGGCACCTGAAGCACCTCATGGGTCTCGTCTCCAGTAATTTAACTTGGGCTGAGACCCACCCTATTCGGAGGCGGCCTTGGGCCACCTTCTTCGCCGCAGCCACAGGGCATTTTACCCAGGCCGTCCCTAGACCGCGTGCCCCCCGGTTTATATCGCTGCTCTTCACCAAGTCCGGTGAGCAGGCGCCTTGTCGTGCCACCGCCGCCACGACCTCCTCCGGAGTGACACTATCGTCCAGACCCATTACGCGCATTTCTGCGGACTTGGTGGGCCTGGATATTCGGACGACCCCCTCTCCGAACGTCTCACGCAGTTTGGCGGCAAGCGCATCGGCTTTGTCGCCACTTGCCTTTCCGGGCACCTCTAGGATTCGCGCTCCAGTGGCCGCCCGTCTAAAACGTAGGCTCGCAATCTCGAGGCCAGCTAGGTCAACCTTATTTCTAGCCTCAGTAATCACCTTGGCGTACGAAGCGCCTTTTTCTTCTGCTCCGGGTTGGAGTGTTAGTACTACGGCCGCCGAGCGTGGCGGGCGTAGCCTCTTTGCTCCTCCATAGCCAGTCGCGGCCTTCGCCTGCATCTTCGGCTGCGTCTTCGCCTGTTGGGGCTGGCTCGTAGACTGTGAAGCCCGTATTGCGCCAGAGCGCTTTGCCCCCCTTTTCCTACTAGCCACCACGTTCCATCCCTCATTTAATGGCTCAGTTGGCGGTGATACTGGCCGAGACGTTATATCTGTTGGCACGGGCTTGGAGACGGTCTTCGTTTTCTTCTTTCCCCCCTTGCCCTTGCCCTTTCCCTTTCCCTTGGCGCTTGACGGCGCAGGGTTCGCCGCTGTTTTGGTTTTGGGAGGTCCGGCATTCAGCCCGGACGGCCCAGCAACAGTCGATGGCTCCTCAGGAGCAGCCGCAGGACTCTGTGCTGTCTTCCTATCCGCCGCAAGGGGAGGGCGAAGCCGCACCTGAGGTAGGAGGCGGTCCTCCAGAGCCTCCAATCTCGCGTTCATCATTGTGCCCACTTGGAGCAGGATGGTCCGAGTGAATGTCTCCAAGTCCGGAGCAACCTCGGGGGCCACGTTGTCTCCCGGTCCTCCAGCTGGCGGTGGACGCATTACCGGAGCCAAGGATGGCGAAGATGGTGCAGTAGGTGCAACAGGGCAGCTAGATACTCGCCGCTCCATCATCACACGGAGTGCACTCATCTCCTTGCGCAACTCGTCCATCTCCTTTTTCAGGCGATCGTTGTCTGCCTGTAGTCTCCTCGACTCATCCGAGGACGACCTGTCTTTTAACTCCAATACCGCGGAGCGGATTTCTTCCACCGACTTTTTGAGAGCATGCACAAAACTGCCCTTAAGGTTTTTTGACCTTGTGGCAATTCTATGGATGACCTCCAAGTTCGTTTGGACCGCCTCTTCTAGGGTTTGGGCCGGTCTGTCATCCGAGATTCCGGACAGAGCGGAATTGCTCCGGCTCCGTCTCATGGTGCTGCCGACCCAATTGCTGAGTTCGAGCTCCGCCCTAGCTCGCATCTCGTCGCGACAGGCAGCCGCGGCCTCCTGTTTGGCCTTGGCCAGGCCCATATACTGGCCGGTGGTTGGTGGCCGGCCCCTGCCTCGTTTGGCTGTCTGTCCTTTCCTCAAAACGACTCCGCGATCGTCATCTTCAAGCCGGCGCTTCGACGCACCCCTCAATGTCGAAATCGACTCGACTGTCTCAAAGCTGCAGTCAGACGTGTCCGACTCAGTCGAGTTCTCCCCCGAATCTCCTCTTAAGGAGCTTACCTTGGCGGCCGCCTTACCTTCGGCCTCCGTGTCCGACTCTAAATGGTCGGGCTCGAGGGACGAAGAGGCCGACCGCTTCTGTCTCACGTCCCCTTCCGTCTCCGCGCTCTCAGCGCCATCCACAATCATGGACTTTACGTCCGACACACTCCGGATATCCTCCACGACAATCGAGCACTCTCTCAGTCTCGCGGAGCCCTTGGCTCCCGCAGACGATGACCTGCTCGTCCGGCCATCAGAAGGCCCACAATCCATCGATCTATTTCGGAGTCGTGCCGAGGCATGCAACGCCACGACACCTCTTGTTTTCTCCTCCGGTTGCTGACTTAGTGCCAGCCCTGTCTTGAAATCCTTTTCGTAAGCACAATCAGTGTCCTTATCTAAGCCAAAGTCGTTAATTTGTAAAAGAGAAAAGCGGTTGGTGCCCCCCCCAGAATACGAGGGGCAGTCCTCCGTAGAGGAGCGGGATTTCCCGGCTAAAGCCGACGTACCCGCCTGGGGTAGATTTTTTCTGTTACAACCAGCCATTTTAAGTTTTGCCAGTTTAGGGGCGTAGCGGCCCTGTGATACTCTTGCGACTGCACACCCTGCAGCCATTCATCCCATCGCCGAGTATCGAACTTAGGATTGGGATGAGGTGAAAAGAGATGAGACAATGGGGGTGAAATGAACGAAGTGGGACAAATGGGAAGCGAATGAAACGAAACGAAATGAGACGAATTCTCGTCTCACACCACAGTTCAGCTCTCCGGAATGGAGATACGAAGCGAGGGGAGACAAGAAAAGATGATAGAAAATGGGGTGAGAAGAAATGGGACCGGTGAGAACGAAACAAATGAGATGAGATGACGCGGCGCCTGACGGTGTTCTGTTACGTTTGTTTCAGAAGGAAACAAACCAATAACGGGCAGCACCACGGGAAGGTATCCGTCAGACTTGCCTTAGGGATCATCACGACTTGCGCTCTCCCCTAAGACCGTTGCCTCCTTACCCATCCGGGATGAGTAGGGAAGGCCTGAGTTTATCCAAAACAAGCAGCGCAAGGCATGCAAGCTAGGCAAAGCAACTATTAATGAATAAACCCAGACCCGCCCGCGATCGCCCAACCTAACCTAACCTAACCTAACCTAACCTAACCTAACCTAACCTAACCTAACCTAACCTAACCTAACCTAACCTAACCTTTTTTTTTTTTTTTTTTTTTTTTTTTTTCACCCGGGAAAATCCTTTATGGATACCACCCGCCCCGGGGGGAGCAGAGTGGTTATGTGGGAGTCCTCGCCTGAAGGGCCTTACTACCCCCACGGGGGGGTAGTAAGTGAGGTTACCCACTAAAAACCCGGGATGAGCAGTCTGCCGCCTAGTAGGGCGAAATGGGGTAGCGTTAGCAGTCACCATCTCGCCCCAGCGGCCGGCCCGTCACCGATGACGGGCCCCGGCCAATGGAGGGATGACCCGGCTCATTGGGGCCATCCCCCAGACGTGTGGGATCGTGCAAGCCAGTGGAGAATCCCCCGACTCTCCACCGATGATCCGCACAGCACTAGGAAAGAGCGAGAAGGCGCCCGAACCGCCTTCTCCTCCCCCCAGTTCGTCTACGCCGGAGCGGGTCCGCGAGGAAGGGAAAGGGAAAGGGCAAGGGCAAGGGGGGAAAGAAGAAAACGAAGACCGTCTCCGAGCCCGTGCCAACAGATATAACGTCTCGGCCAGTATCACCGCCAACTGAGCCATTAAATGAGGGATGGAACGTGGTGGCTAGTAGGAAAAGGGGGGCAAAGCGCTCTGGCGCAATACGGGCTTCACAGTCTACGAGCCAGCCCCAACAGGCGAAGACGCAGCCGAAGATGCAGGCGAAGGCCGCGACTGGCTATGGAGGAGCAAAGAGGCTACGCCCGCCACGCTCGGCGGCCGTAGTACTAACACTCCAACCCGGAGCAGAAGAAAAAGGCGCTTCGTACGCCAAGGTTATTACTGAGGCTAGAAATAAGGTTGACCTAGCTGGCCTCGAGATTGCGAGCCTACGTTTTAGACGGGCGGCCACTGGAGCGCGAATCCTAGAGGTGCCCGGAAAGGCAAGTGGCGACAAAGCCGATGCGCTTGCCGCCAAACTGCGTGAGACGTTCGGAGAGGGGGTCGTCCGAATATTCAGGCCCACCAAGTCCGCAGAAATGCGCGTAATGGGTCTGGACGATAGTGTCACTCCGGAGGAGGTCGTGGCGGCGGTGGCACGACAAGGCGCCTGCTCACCGGACTTGGTGAAGAGCAGCGATATAAACCGGGGGGCACGTGGTCTAGGGACGGCCTGGGTAAAATGCCCTGTGGCTGCGGCGAAGAAGGTGGCCCAAGGCCGCCTCCGAATAGGGTGGGTCTCAGCCCAAGTTAAATTACTGGAGACGAGACCCATGAGGTGCTTCAGGTGCCTAGAGCTGGGACACCTGAGGGTGCACTGTGAATCCGAGGTCGATCGCAGTGACCAGTGTTACCGCTGCGGTCGGCCCGGACATATAGGGTCGCAGTGTGACAGTGCACCGCACTGCACCATCTGTGAGGCGGCCGGTCGTCCGGCACAACATCGAGCGGGGAGCAAGGCCTGCGCCCCCGCCCGAGGCAAGAAGACCAAGAAAGCAGGCACCAAGGCGGCTGTTGATGGCTCTAAGGCCCCCTCACAGCCGCCCCGTCCGAACGGGAATTCTTCGTCGTCGGCAGAGGTGATTTGTATGGACGTGAATAATGGATGACACCTCCATATCCTTCCTTCAGGGTAATCTGAACCACTGCGCCGCGTCTCAGAATCTATTCTTTCAGAGCGTGGCGCAGTGGTCGATTCATGTATCGGTGATATGCGAGCCATACCGGATTGTTCCCGGTTGGCTTGGTGACCTGGACGATCTTGTGGCATTGATCAGTCGAACTTCGGCTGGTGCACCGCCACTGATGAGACCGGAGAGAGGTCGGGGCTTCGTTTCTGCATTTGTGGGCGATATCATGGTGGTCGGGGGGTATTTCTCGCCCAGTCGTAGCCTCGCAGAATTCGAGCAATATTTGCTTGAAGTCGGGGCTCTGATTGGCAGGGTGAACCCCCCTCTTTTGCTGGTCTGCGGGGACTTCAATGCCAAGTCCACGGCGTGGGGGTCTCCGCAGACGTTGCCCAGAGGTGAGACCCTGGAAGATTGGGCGTCGGAGAGAGGCCTGATGGTTCTGAACCGGGGCGAGGCCGATACGTGTGTGCGCAGACAGGGTGGCTCGAAGATCGACGTCTCCTTTGCGAGCGCCGCCCTGGCGAGCCGTATCCGGGGATGGCATGTGGCGGAGTATTCGGAGACGCTGTCGGATCACCGTTACATACGGTTTAGCGTCTCCGCAGCCGCGGTGGCCCCTGTGGCCGTGCCCCGGTCCGGATCCGGAGACTGCCCGAGGTGGGCCCTCAAAAAGCTCGACAGGGAGCTGTTAGTGGAGGCTGCGTTGGTGGAGACGTGGGTCTCCGGGTCGTCATCATCAATGGTGGATCAAATAGATGTAGAGGGTGAGACGCTTGCACTCGCGGGTGCCATGACGCGCATCTGTGATGCGTCCATGCCGCGGGCGCGACCGTTCTCGCCCCGGCGCGCGGTGTACTGGTGGAACGCCGAACTCGCGCATCTCAGAGAGGAATGCGTGGGGGCGAGGCGCCAGTACGCCAGACACAGAAGGAGACGGCGTCGTGATGCTGCAGAGGAGGACAGGTTATACTCGGCTTACAGGGATCTCATTAATGCCCTCAAACTGGGTATCTGCAAGGCCAAAGACCAATCAAGGAAAGAGTTACTGGAATCTCTAAACAGTGACCCCTGGGGGAGGCCGTACAGGTTGGTGAGGCGAAAACTGCGTCCATGGGCACCGCCCCTGACGGAGAGTCTCCGGCCGGAGCTCTTGGAACGCACAGTGGAGGCCCTATTTCCGCGCAGGGCTTCGCACATCCCTCCGCCAATGGTACCGCCGTCTGCCTCGACTGCGCGAGAGCCGGACAATGCCGAGGACGCTTCCCCCGAGGTCACCGCGGGTGAGTTGTGGGCTGCCGTGTTTCGGCTCCGTGCCAAAAAAACTACGGCTCCCGGGCTGGATGGCGTGCCCGGTCGGGTATGGGTCATGAGCATTGAGATTCTGGAGGAGAGAGTGAGGGCCCTCTTCAGTGCTATTCTGGCGCAGGGCCGATTCCCCCATCTGTGGAAGACCGGGAAGTTGGTCCTCCTCCACAAAGAGGGTAGGCCGGAGGATTCTCCCTCAGCCTACAGACCAATTGTGCTGCTTGACGAGGCGTGCAAGCTCCTTGAGCGCGTTATCGCTGCGCGCCTCGTCAAGCACCTTACTAGAGTTGGGCCGGACCTCTCCGATGAGCAGTACGGCTTCCGCTGTGGCAGATCCACCCTCGACGCTATCGCGAGGGTGAGGGCCCAGGCGGAAGAAGCGGTGGCCCGGGGTGAAGTGCTGTTGGCGGTGTCACTTGACATCACCAACGCTTTCAACACACTCCCCTGGGCCTGCATCACGGAAGCGCTCAAATATCATGCAGTCCCACAGTATTTGCAGCGCATCGTTGCCAACTACCTATCGGACAGGTCCGTGAGGTACCCAACGCGGGGTGGGTGGTCCGAGGCGGTGATGACGTGCGGTGTTCCACAGGGGTCGGTCTTAGGCCCCCTCTTGTGGAACATCGGCTTTGATTGGGTGCTCCGCGGCTCGAACCTCCGGGGGGTCAGCCTAGTATGCTACGCCGACGATACCCTCGTTACGGCCCGCGGACGCACCTACCGAGATGCCGCGATTTTGGCCACGGCTGGAGTCGCTCACGTCGTCGGGAGGATAAGAATGCTTGGGCTGGAGGTTGCCCTGAACAAATCCGAGGCATTGTGTTTTCACGGTCCTCGGATGGCCCCTCCGGCTCACGCATCCTTGATAGTGGGGGGAACTTCTGTCGCTGTCGGTGGAACGATGAAGTACCTAGGACTCGTCCTCGACAGCCGGTGGAACTTCCACGCCCACTTCGGGCGCCTGGTGCCCAAGTTGATGGGGGCAGTATCTGCGTTGGGTGGGTTACTGCCAAATATTGGTGGACCGGAGGCCAGCTGCCGCCGCCTTTACACGGGGGTTGTTAGGTCAATGGCCTTGTATGGGGCGCCAATATGGGCGAAGGATTTAGATCGCCACAATGTGGCCCTCCTACGCAGACCACAGAGGGTCATGGCAATCAGGGTTTGCCGAGCGTATCGTACGGTGTCGTACGAGGCGGCCTGTCTGTTGGCCAGTACGCCGCCCTGGGACCTCGATGCTGAAGTTTTGGCAGAGGTCCACGATCGTAGGGTTGCGTCGCTGAGAGGGGGACAGACACTTGCGCCAGAGGAACTGCGTCGCTGGAGAGAGCTTCTCCGCGATGGTCTCCTTCGGCGCTGGAACGAAAGATTGGGGGAAGAGCGCCTTTCCCGCCACTGGACAGTACAGGCGATCCTCCCAGTATTCCGGGAGTGGATAGAAAGGAGGTGGGGGCCACTCACCTATCATCTGTCACAGGTGCTCTCCGGGCATGGCTGCTTTGGGGAGTATCTGTGGCGAGTGGCGAAACGGGAGCCCAGGCCAGAGTGCCATCATTGTGCTGGTGCTATAGATACAGCCCGGCACACCCTGGAAGACTGCCCTGCATGGGCTGAACCACGGAGGCAACTCTCCGTGATTGTGGGTGGAAACGTCTCTCTGCCGGCCGTGGTGGCATCCATGGTCGACAGTGAGGCGTCATGGAGGACAGCGCTGACATTCTGCGAACAGGTGATCTCGCAGAAGGAAGCGGCGGAGAGGGCCAGGGAGGAAGATCCCCTCGCTGACCCTCTCCGCCGTCGGAGAGTGGGGCGCCGACGACAGGCACACAATCGTCGACCCCCATAGAGGGCCTCTGGGCGCCGGATATGTGTGGACTAGTCCGGCGCCTGACAGAATAGGTCCTGAGGTGTAAAGCGTTCCCATTTTACAGGAACGCTTCGCAAAAAGATGAGTGGTGAGAGAGGGGGAGCCTTGTACACTTCCCCTCCCTCCCCCCCTTCGAGTTGGATCCGACAGTTGAGTTCGGACGACTGCAGACGGAGCTCGCGGACGTGTGCCTCGGCGATTCCCGTGTGTCCGCCCCTAATGCAGAGCGAAGGAACCCCCAGGGTTTTAGTGGGTATGCCGTCTCTTTTACACGACGGAGAGCCCCACACACCCTCGGTCTCCTCTTTACAGGGGCCTTGAGGACGGTGCATAAGGCTGCATTTCCCTGGGTAAAAAAAAAAAAAAAAAAAAAAAAAAAAAAAAAAAAAAAAGGTTAGGTTAGGTTAGGTTAGGTTAGGTTAGGTTAGGTTAGGTTAGGTTTTTTTTTTTTTTTTTTTTTTTTTTTTTTTTAGTGGGTGAAAGCCCCACATAACCTGGAATGTTCCCCAATAGCACCCGGGTATCGGGTAAGATTTCCCCCCCGTAACAAAAAAAAAAAAAAAAAAAAAAAAAAAAGAGGATTCGTGCAAAAAATATGTAAAGCATACCGAACAGTCTCCTTAAACTCGTCACTGGTGCTCTCTGGGATATTACCCCTAGATCTTAGAATACAGGAGGTAGCCGCTCTGTACAAGGCAAAAAGAGGAATATCTCAGCCATCACAAGCCGACTGGGAAGTCGAGAAAATGGTGCCTTTCACAAACATGCCCCATCCAGTGGAAAATTGTAGTCCAAATTTGATAAGACTAAATGGCCAAGAGGAAGCAGAAAACGACAACAACCACGCAATCAAAATATACACAGATGGCAGTAAGATTGAGGGTAAGGTTGGAGCCGCACTGTCGCTATGGCGCAATGATACAGAAACCACAGCCCTCAAGCTTAAACTGCCACATTACTGTACCGTGTACCAAGCTGAACTCTTGGCCATTGTCAAGGCCACAGAAGTGATACTCAAACGTCCCGAAGAAAGCTTTGAAATTCACAGTGACTCTAGATCAGCCCTCGAAGTGATCCAAAACACCACGTCCCCTCATCCCCTGGCAGTGAAAGCCAGAGAACATCTTAGGGCCATTAAGCAACAAAACAAGCATGTCTCACTGTTCTGGGTAAAGGCACATGTGGGGATTGAGGGGAACGAGCGAGCAGATACATTGGCCAAAGAAGCTGCCTTAAAGCTTAAACGAAAGCCAGATTATGATCTCGCTCCGGTCTCATACGTCAAGCGGCAAATTCGTTTGGATACGCTTGACGAATGGAACCGTAGATACAGATCAGGCGAAACAGCCTCAGTGACAAAACTGTTTCTTCCCGATGTTGTGGACGCATACAGAATAGTCAAAAAGTTTGAGCCGAACAAACTACTAACGCAGGCGATGACGGGGCATGGTGGGTTCTCCGAATACTTGAATAGGTTCAAGTGTAAGGCGGACCCATCATGCATCTGTGAAGAGGATACACCTGAAACCATACCGCACTTACTTTTTGACTGTCCTGTCTTCATCCGACAAAGGCACGACCTGGAAAATAAACTACACATAGATTTAACCTCTGAAAACCTAGGTATAATTATGGGAACAGATACATGCAGGAATGTCTTATTTGAATATTGTGAAAAGATAGTGAAAACAGTAGGAAATAGAAATCGATGAACAAATTATGCTGACAGTATATAATGATTATATATTAGTACAGCATAAATTATATTTATAGTTTAAAAAAAAAAAAAAAAAAAAAAAAAAAAAAATTAGATAATTACAAAAAGCCACTTAAATTGCAAATTCAGAAATTTCAATATACTAAAATTGTGAACATAAACACTCCGCTAGAGCTATAGTTAAAAAAGTTTCCAAATAATCATTAAAAATTTAACTAAAAACCCGCTGAGCAAAGTCTCTGAACGCTGTCAGAGGACATCTGCATAGGGAGGATGGTTTTAGTCCGTAGGTCGCCGAGCCCGGCGGAGTCGGACATCACCCCTCTCAGGGTATCCATGAGGATTTCCTCCTTCCTACTACAAAGGAAAAAAGAAAAAAAAAAAAAAGCCTAGGTTGGCGAGTACTAATCCGAGGAAGAAGATGCCATTTAATTCGACAGACTATCATTTTTTCCAGTATCTTCCCCATCACTGGAAGCAAGCCTATGGGTCTGTAGGATTTGGGCTTTGAGTAATCGTCTTTTCCTGGTTTCCGCAGTACTACCACAGTAGCACGCTTCCAGATGATGGGAAAGTATCCCAGTTCCAGGCATTTGTTGGCTAGTGCGAGGTATATGTTCGGGTTTTGAAGTACGGCATGCTTGCATATATCGGCTGTGAGCCCGTCCGAACCCGGAGCCTTTTTTGGGTTGAAACTCTCCACTGCAATATTTAGCTCCTCCAGAGTAAAAGGAGGGTCATGTTTCTCATCATAGACAACTTCGTTTACCCTGTTGGCAGCTTCCCTGATTTGGTGGTGGTGAGTATCGTCCTCAGTCTCCGGATCCTCCGGGTAGAACGTTTCCGCAAGTTCCCTGGCTGATTCCAATGCGTCTAATGGTCTTCCATTCTTCACTAGGGGTTGGTCCTCATGCCGTTTTGACGTTCTTCCGATAACTCTATATATACCCTGCCACAGTCCCTCGTTTGTTTGCTTTTCACAGAACTCCTTCCAGCTAGCAATCTGCGCTTCCTTTGCTCTGCACTCATAGTTTTCTTTTGCCTTTAGGTACTCATCGACAACCTTCTTTTTACGGACTGGCGCCGCGCATCTTATCCTGCGCTTTTTGGTGGCTACTTCTCTCTTTAGTTCAGCGAGCTCACGGGACCACCACGGCATGTTAATATCCTCTTGCGCTTTCTTCTGTGGAATTGTTTGTTTGCATGCTTCCGTTATTGTGTAAATAAATAGTTCTATTGTTTGTTCTAAAATTTTTATGTCTGTAATATTGTTGATTTGAGCTTCATTGATTTCATATTCCAAAATTAATTAAGCCAGTTTCTCATGAAACTGAGTTAGGTTAGGTTAGGTTAGGTTAGGTTAGGTTAGGTTAGGTTAGGTTAGGTTAGGTTAGGTTAGGTTAGGTTAGGTTAGGTTAGGTTAGGTTAGGTTAGGTTAGGTTAGGTTAGGTTAGGTTTTTTTTTTTTTTTTTTTTTTTTTTTTTTTTTTTTTTTCTTGTAGGAAGGAGGAAATCCTCATGGATACCCCAAGAGGGGTGATGTCCGACTCCGCCGGACTCAGCGACCTACGGACTAAAACCATCCTCCCTATACTGATGTCCTCTGACAATAGTCAGAGTCGTTGTACAACGGATATTATAATTTTATAAGTTATTTTTTATTTTTGTAATTTTTCTTGTAGTGTTTCTGCAGAGAAATGATAATTCTTAAGAACTACATTCTCTGCGTTCATTCTCTATTTATTTTCTTTTATCTCATTAATTATATTTTTTCGGTCTATTACACTTGCTCTTAATCATGAAAAATTTTATTATCTTTGTTTGTACATCTGTTAGTTCTACTTTATTGATATTAATATATTCTATTATAATATACAATTCAACATTTTCAAAAAATATGATTTATAAAGCTATGATTAGTTTAACGATTTATTGATATTAACTATGATTATATTATATTTATGTTATTGGTATATATACTAATTATATATAAATAACATACATTATTTATCTTTATTTCTATTAATTACCGTTTTCGCTATGTTAATACAAAATTCTGTTATTACAGTTTGGCTATCTTTGTTTGCGATGAATATACTAATATTTTCTCTACAAATTTTATTTTGTAATATCTGTTCCAGTTCAAAGCGCTGAAGATCATGAACTGGACAGTCAAAAAGAATATGCGGGACCGACTCCATTGCATCCGGGTCACATATGCATGATGGGCTCTCCTTACACTTAAACCGGTTCAAATATTCGGAGAACCCACCATGGCCGGTCATCACTTGAGTCAAGACGCCAGCTGGCTTTATCTGCCGGATCAATTTATGGGCCAATATTGCGTCGGGGAAAAACATTTTTGTTATTGCCGCGGTACCACCTGATTTGTATCTTCGATTCCATTCATCAAGCGTCCTCATGCGAAGAAGACGCTTGACAAATGAAATCGGATAGAAATCATAGTCGGGCTTCTTTTTTGAGTTTATCGCCGCTTCTTTTGCCAACTCGTCAGCACGCTCGTTCCCTGGCAACCCTGCGTGAGCTTTGATCCAGAACAAGGATACATCTTTGTTTTGATTCAAAGCCTCTTTCAGGTTTTTTCTCGCTTCTGCGGCCAGGGGATGCACAGAGCTTTGATTCGTGACGGTTTCGAGCGCTGCCCTTGAGTCACTGTATATGCCGAAGCTGCTTTCTTTTCGTCGGAGGATCTCGCTACTAGCCTTACATATAGCCAGGAGTTCCGCTTGGTATACCGAACAGTATGGGGACAGGCTAAGCTTGAGGGTTTTAGTCTCAGCTTCACTGTTCCATAAGGACAGTGCTGCTCCGACCTTGCCCTCAATCTTACTTCCGTCGGTAAAAATGCGAACTGCCTGTACGTTGTGATTATCCACCAATGTTTGGTCCACCAAGCTAATGAACTCGAGGTCCATATGGTTTGCTGGATGTGGAGCTTCTGCAAATCTCACCACACGTTCAACCTCCCTGTCATCGGGTAGAAGCTGGGATATTCCCCTTTTTGCTTCGTAGAGGGCAGCTGCTTCCTTTATCCTGAGGTCGAGGGGAAGTATACCAGCCAATAGTAGCGCCGAGTTCAAGGAAACTGTGCGGTAAGATTTGCATAGCTTTTGGGCAAATCCTATTTGGACACTATTTAGCAGCTTCTGCGTACCAATCTTGTCGGCAGCTGGAGCCCAGACGCTCGAAGCATACATGATAACCGGTTCTACAGCTGCTGTGTAGATGATTCTTATCACCTCCGGATGCAGGCCCCAACTTGTTCGAGCAGCTCTGGACAGCTGCTTATAAATGACCACTGCTTTTTTGCATACCTCTGCGACGTGGGTGTTAAACGTTAGCTTGTCGTCGATGGTCAAACCCAGAAGTTTAACCTCTTTCGTCATTCGAATGTCGACCCCCCCCATGCTGAGACGTGGTGTGTCGTATACAAGCTTCCGTGTCAGTACCATAGCGTTTGTTTTGTGCGGTGCGAATTTTAGCTTGTTTGCAACACCCCACTCCCCAACATGGGTGAGCGCGGCATTCGCCTGCCTCTGAGTCTCCAGGGTCGTATCCCCATCGAAGACAAGCACAACATCGTCCGCAAATGCTTGGCAGTAGTCTCCCCGTTTTTCCAACTGTTTAAGCAAAGGGTCCAGGATCAAGTTCCAGAGTATGGGTCCTCCGATCGATCCCTGGACGCAGCCTTTTTGTGTCTCTTTCACATGTTCTACCCCTGCGTATCGTACTCTTACCTTACGGTTCTGCAGATAGCTGTCTATTAGCACTCTTATATTCCTAGGACACCTTTCCTCAGCCAGTCGTACCTTAATAGCCGGCCACCAGGCGCTATCAAAAGCTCCCTCTATATCCAGAGACACCAATATAATCAGCTTTTTCTGATTCAACTTGTTATTTATGTGCGTCATCAGGTTATAGAGGGAGTCTTCGGTGCTCTTCTGGGGCATAAAGCCGTACTGGCAAGTACTCATCCTAGGTATTAGGTGCCACTTCATTCGAGACACTGTCATCTTTTCCAGGATCTTGCCCAGTACAGGTAGTAACCCAATCGGCCTATAAGATTTTGGGTGGGCATAGTCTTCCTTGCCTGGTTTTCTTAGAACAACCACTACAGCCTCCTTCCAGATATTCGGGAAGTGGCCAAGTTCGAGGCATTTGTTTACCAGAGCAAGGAACAACTCTGGATCCTGGAGGATGAAGTGTCTGCAGATATCTGCAGTGAATCCGTCGGCTCCAGGCGCTTTCTTAGGATTAAAGCTTTCCACCGCGGTTTTCAGCTCTTTTAGCGTAAACAATGGATCATGCTGTTCATCATGACCCGATTTGTTTACCAACTTCGCTAGTTCTCTAACGCGTTGGTGGTCGGCTTCATCCTGCTCCTCCGTATCTTCGGGATAGAAAGTATCGGCCAAAAGGGCCGCCGATTCTTCGGGAGTCACAAAAATACCATTTTTCTTAAGAGGCTGATCCTCCTTCCTTTTTTCGGTTCTCCGGATAATCCGGTAGATCCCCTCCCATACTCCTTCTCTATCTTGCTTCTCACAGAACCCCTTCCAACTGTTGATCTGGTCTTCTATAGCTTTATTTTCATAATTTTGTTTTGCTTCCAGGTATTCTGCGACAACCTTCTTCCTTCGAATGGGTGCAGCACATCGAATCCGGCGCTTCAGTGTGACAACTTCATTCTTCATCTTTACGAGTTCCTCGGAACACCCCGACACGGTAAGTATTTCATTATTTTTCTTTAATGGCATTGCTGCCTTACAGCATTGTGCTAATATTTTAGTAATTTTTTGTACAATATATTCCAAACTTATATTATTGTGTATTGTTTGTATTTGAGTTATATTTATACTATTTTCTGCTTTTAATTTGACTAATTCTTTATTAAATTTATTCCAATTTGCTTTTTTCGTGTTAAAAATTCTCGTAGTTCTATTAATATTCATACCTTTATCTAATTTTAGCTTAATATTAAAGATAATACCGTTATGGTCCGAGCTCGTAAGATCCTGTATTATTCTCCAGTCGTCCACTAGATTCAACATGCTTAAAGAACAGGTTGTCACGTCAACTACGCTAGTGTACAATTTGTTTCCCCGTACAGTTTCGTAGGTGGGAGTGTCACCAGTGTTAAGAACCTGTAAATCAAATTCTTCCAGGAATCCAGCCATTTCTTCACCTCTACTATCCACCTTATTGCTGCCCCACCAAGAATTTTGGGCGTTACAGTCACCACCTATTAAAAGTTTTATATTTCCCATTTTCTCTATCACTGTCTTTAATTGCTCCAGATATGGCTCTATGGGGTCCGGCTTTGGTTCAAAATAGATTGAGACTACAGCGATTTCCCAGGCACGTGTTCGGATCCTGACCACTACGATGTTGTTCGTGGTGAGTTCTGGGCACTGTATCACGTCCATGTCCACGTCGAACACTACTATTGCAGCTTTTACAGTCCCACTTCCTTGAACGGTGTTCTGGTAGACTCTCGCTCCGCGGTAGTCTTTCATTCTGCGAATACCCCCCACATACGGCTCCTGGAGCAATGCGAAGGCAACCTTGCGTTTTGAGGCCTCAACCATAAGTTCTGTGGTAGCTAACTCTTTTCTCTGTAGGTTTGCTTGGGCTACTACAAAAGCTGATTTATCAGTCACGTTATTTGCGACAGGATTACAAGGGACCACTTTAGCAGTACGCTACTTTTGCTCTAGCTAATGCGTCCCATTTTCTGCGTACTGGGCACTCCTGACTAAACGCGTTATGGTTGTTTGAGTCAAACTTGGCGTGTGCACAGTTAACGCAGGTCGGGGCCACGTCGGCGAGCCAGTCCGCGCACTGACTCTTCATATGGGGTCCCCCACAGTGGCTGCACTTCTCTATGGTCTCCTTGCAGAACCGTCTTCCATGCCCATATCCGAGACAGAGAGAACACTGTACCAACGGGGATTGGTCCGCCACCCTAATTCTCTGCATATCTATATGCACCGTTTCTGCCTCAATCATACGGTTCCACAACTTGGGAGACACACTCACTATTATGTGGTTAGCATGGTGATTTCTGGCTTTCTTTTTGTATCTTATTTCCATTCTGCCATCCTCTTTGTTGAGACCGTGGAAAACTGCTTTGTTCTGGTTTCTCAAGGCCGTGATAACGTCCTCATCAGTGTTATATGATAGCACGTCCCTGAATATTAACAACGGGTCTTTGTTTTTCACTTCCTCAACAATAAGGTAGTTTCCTGCATTCTTTATCTTTTCCTTGATCTTTTCCCTTGCTTCTTCTGTCTTACACCCTACAATAATTTTCCTATCTTTTGCCTTTCTTATTCTGTCCACTGTCACTCCTCCTTCTTTTGCATTGACTGCTTTTCTTATCCTGTCCAGAACCACCTCACCCGTTTCGGTTTCGTCTTTAGACGTTATAACAACCGAGTGTAGTGCCGTCTGATCCAGATGTTTTCTTCTAGGCTGGCTTTCAGTTACACTAGCGTAGGTTTTAGTATACATCTCCTGCTGTTTTTCTAAGGTCTCTTTTAAAATTTCCATATTTTCACGGTTCTCTCTTAAGAGAGCACTGTGTTCTGTCAAGATCCGTTCGATATTTTTCCCCACGATATCCGCACCTCCATCTCGATTCGTTTCAGGTTTTAACTCTGTGGTTTTATCCAGGGTTTTGTTGGCCTTTTTTCCTTGACCTGCCTCGGCGTCTTTAACCAATTGGTAAAGGCGGTCCAGGGCCTGCACTATACCAGTTTTACTATTATTTTTGTGGCCTCACATATGGCCAGGAGTTCTGCCTGATACACGGTGCAGTGAGACGACAGCATAAATTTCCGAGTTCTGATCTCAGCATTTTCGCTCCAGAGCGAAAGTGCTGCTCCGACCTTACCTTCAATTTTGCTGCCGTCTGTAAATATTCGCACTGCTTGATCTTTGTGTGCGTCTATTTCTTCTTCGCTAGACAAGCACATGAAATCTAGGCACATATGTTTGGCGGGATGGGGTACATTCACGTAAGGCTCCAAACGTTCCATCTCCCTATCTCTTAGAATTGACCGGGGAACTCCTCTCTTCGCTTTGTACAGTGCAGCTGCTTCTTGTACTCTGAGGTCGAGAGGCAGTATCCCGGCCAACAAAAGTGCCGAGTTGAGAGAGACGGTCCGATAGGCCTTGCACAGCTTTTGGGCAAATCCCCGCTGAATGACGTTTAAACGCTTTTGTATCCCAATTTTTTCAGTAGCTGGAGCCCAGACACTTGCAGCATACAGCACTACTGGTTCCACTACAGCTGTATATATTGTCCTGACTATTTCGGGGTGAAGACCCCAGCTCACTCGAGCAGTTCTAGCGAGCTGTTTATAAAGACCCAGCGCCTTCTTACAAACGTTTGCCACGTGCTCATTGAAGGTTAGTCCGCTATCAATGGTGAGCCCTAGTATTTTAATCTCCTTCACCATTTCGATGCGGACGCCTCCCATGGTCAGGAGAGGGGTGTCATACTTAAGCTTTCGCGTTATTATCATCGCTTTGGTCTTATGCGGTGCGAATTTAAGCTTAAATCTGACTCCCCACTCCCGAACAAACGCGAGCGTTGCGTTTGCGCGGCGCTGGACCTCCACCGCTGTTTCACCTTCGAATAGCAGGACCACATCGTCGGCGAATGCTTGGCTGTAGTCTCCTCGACTGTCCAAACCCTTGAGTAGATCATCGATTAATAAGTTCCACAGAATGGGTCCTCCAATGGAACCCTGCACGCACCCCTTGTTGGTACCGATTCTGGTCTCTTCAACAGCATATCTCACCTTGACGGTTCTATTCTGCAAGTAGCTGTCTATGAATCGTCTTATGTTTACTGGACAGCCCTCCTTGGCTAGTCTCACCCTTATGGCTGGCCACCACGCACTGTCAAATGCTCCCTCTATGTCCAGCGATACCATTGCTATCAGCTTTTTCTCCTTAAGTTTTTCACGGATATGATTCACTAAGACATAGAGGGAGTCCTCAGTACTTTTTTGTGGCATAAACCCATATTGTTTGGGGCTCAACTTTGGGATTACGTGCCATTTGAGCCTATTGACCAGCATCTTCTCCAAGACCTTACCCAATACTGGCAGCAGCCCGATGGGCCTATACGATTTTGGCTCTGCGTAGTTATCCTTTCCAGGCTTCCTCAAAGCCACTACGACCGCTTCCTTCCAGGCCACCGGGAAGTGTCCTAACTCCAGGCACTTATTTGCCAGTGCTAGGTAAACTCCTGGGTTTTCGTCAATGGCATGTACACAAACGTCAGAGGTCAAGCCGTCTTCTCCTGGAGCCTTCTTAGGGTTGAAACTCAATTTAGCCACTGTGAGTTCGGCCGGAGTAAAGGGTGGATCATGCTCACCATGATCCGACTCGTTTACCCTTTCTGCCTCCGCCCTAATGTGCTTATGCTCGTCGATTTCTCCTTCCGCCCTATCTGCCGGGAAAAATGTTTGTGCCAACAGTTCGGCAGATTCTTTGGATGACAACACTCTTCCTTCTTTCATTAGCGGCACATCATCCACTCTCTTTTCAGTCATTCTCATCACTCTATATATCCCTTCCCATAGCCCTTCCTTATCTTGCTTTCCACAAAATTCCTTCCAACTTTCAATCTGTCTCCTCACAGCCTCACATTCATACTTCTCTTTTGCTTCCAGGTACTCACTAACCACTTTCTGCTTCCGTACCGGCGCGGCACATCGGATCCTTCTTCGCTTCGTATTTGCATCCTGTCTAAGACTCTCCAGCTCCTTCGTCCACCATGGAATGGTAAGTACATTTTTATTGTTTATTTTTGGTATACTATTTTTACATGAAAGAATTATTATTTGTATGTATATTGAGATTGTTTCTTCTAATGTAATTTTATTATCTATTTTATCTACTTCTATTAAATTTAATTTTCTTTTTTCTAGTAACTGCCCCATTTTCGCATGAAAAAGGGGCCAGTTTGCTTTTTTTGTATTAAATTTTCGTGTTGTCCTACTAATGTTGATACCTTTGAGCTTTCTTAGGCTTATGTCAAATAGGATGGCATTGTGATCCGAGCAAGTCATACCTTCCTCGATTCTCCAATTCTCAATGTACTCGCAAAGATCCGATGTGCATGCCGTCACGTCCACAAAACTCGAATACGACTTCCCACCTCGTACCGTGTCAAAAGTCGGTATATCTCCATGATTTAAAACCTGAACATTCATTTCCTCTAACATTCCTGCCATTTCCTCACCTCTTTCATCCTCTTCCATACTTCCCCACCATACACTTTTTGCGTTTGCATCGCCGCCTATGACCACCCGACGTCCGAAGCGTTCCACGATACCTTTTATTTGCTCCAGGTATGGCCCTATGGGTTTAGGCTTAGGTTCAATATAATAGGAGACTACAACGGTTTCCCATGCGCTTGTCTTTAGGCCGATGACAACAATATTGGCTGTGGTGAGATCTGGGTATTGTACCACCTCTATGTTGTTGTCGAAAACAGCTATTGCGGCCTTCACTGTCTCATCCTGTTGGCCTGCGCTCTGGAAGATCCGGATCCCGTTGTAGCTCTTCATTCTTCCTATCCCTCCCACGTACGGCTCCTGGAGTAATGCACACAACACCTTGGCCTTTGCTGAGTTCATCAGGATGTCGATGGTAGCTTGCTGCTTCCTCTGCAGATTTGCTTGCGCCACTGTGTACCTTTTGAGTGGTGCTGGTAGAGCGCCCGGGACCACCTTAGCAATACGCTACTGTGGCCCTAGCTAGTATCTCCCATTTCCTCCTGATCGAGCACTCCTGGCTGAACGCACCATGGTTTGTTTTGTCGCATTTTGCCCGAACGCAGTTGGTACACGTGGGGGGTTCAGCCGCTAGCCACACTTCACAGTTTGACTTCAGGTGCGGGCCTCCGCAGTGACTACATCTCTCAACGGTTTCGGTGCAGAAGCGCCTTCCGTGTCCATAGCCTAGGCACATCGAGCATTGGACCAGCGGAGACTGGTCCTCCACTCTAATCCTCTGCAGATCTATGTGCACCGCTTCTGCTTCTACCAATCTCTGCCACAGTTTCGGGGAGACTCTCAGCACTATGTGACTTGTGTGGGGGTTCCTTGCGCGCTTCCTGAATAACACATCCATTCTATCGTCTTCCTTTCCGATCCGAGAAAATATGGTCTGGTTTTGATTTCTAAGGGCTCGCAGTACCTCGCCATTGTCGTTACACTGCAGAACATCCTTGAGGATCACTAAAGGGTCCTTATTCTTAATATCTTGCACTTTTAATTCATCGGTCATGCTCAACTTCTTTTTTACTTTCTCTCTTTCATCCTTCGTTCTACATCCTATAATAATCTTTCTATCTCTTGCTTTCCTGATTCTTTCTACTTCCACTCCACCTTCCTTTGCATTCATCACCTTCCGAATCCTATCTAGTACTTCATCTCCTGTTTCCGTTTCGTCCTTCCCGGTAACTACTACCGAGTGTAGGCCTGCTCTATCGGGGAGTTGTTTTATTGCTGGTGCGGCTACTGCATTTGCGTATGTTCTTTTTTCCATCATTTCTTTCAACTCTCCCATTTTTTCCGTGTTCTTTTCTATCATCCTCATATAATCATCCAGCTTCCGAGTCAATTCGCTTTCATTCACTCTAATCATCTGTCTTTCCTCACTTTCTCTACTCTTCTCTGCCACTGCCGCATTCTTGTCAGTGCTCTTGACCCTATCCGCCTCTTTGACCAGCTGAAACAGCCTATCTATCGCTTGTATCACCTCTGCCTTTATGTCAGTTTTGAGGTTTCTGGAGTTACTCAGATTTAGCTTGGCTTTGTTCACACAGGATCTTGCCTCGGCCACCCTATCTGAGCTCTTCCACCTCTGCTGGGTTGGTGGCGGGCTCATCGTCACCTCTACCGAGGGCGCGCGGGTTGATGCTGAGGCCTTGTTCACACAGGCCTTAGCCTCGGCCACCCTGTCAGTGCTCTTCACCTTTTGTTGTTTTGGTGGCGAGCTCACCGTCGCCTCTACCGAAGGCGCGCGGGTTGAGGTCGTCGGTTTTAACTTTTGCGAACCCACCACAAATGTTTTGTTAGGTGATACTCGCTTGTCAACCTGCACCTGTTGTCCGGATTCCCACTCTCCAATGCTTTTTCTCACACCGGTTGCGTGTGATGGTCCAGGCTTTTCAGAACTCATCTCCGGAAGAGTCTGGTCGTCGGATTTGGCGGGGGTGCGGAACATAGTCGCGTTTTAATTGTCAAATACACGTTAAAATAAAGTAAATTTGTATAAGTTGTAGAATGGTTAAAGAAAATAAATAAAATAAAATATAAACACAAAGCAAATAAAACCGTAAGTTTCGCTCAAAATTGAGGGTCACTAGTTTTTGGGCTCAATAGTACCCAGTGCGTCAAAAGACAGTACCAACTCCGTTCAATTTCACCGAATGAGTCCGAGCATATACATATGTTCAAAATATCAGTTAAAACACGCTACAAATTACAATATTACGAAAGAAAAAACACGTGTATGATGTAAAACATAAAATTTCAACACAATTTACAAATTTTTTAGAAAAACCTGAGGAAAGCTGAAAAAGTTGGGGGTGTGGGGAGGTCCACTCAGCTGAATTCTACCGCGCTTGAATATACCCACGTTAGTGGGTATATCAAGGCTGCTATCAAAATTCACCTCCAACGCACCGTTAGCCAGATATACGCAAAACCAACTTATCAGGTTTGTTTTTCAGTTGGATATTTTTTATTGCTATTTTGTATCAAGAATGTATTTAAAATGATAAGAGTGAAAAATATAAAGTTGATTGGTTTGAATAGATGTTGGATAGGACTATCTATTGTATATATTTAATTTGTATGTTTACATACACATTTTTCAGAATTTTAATTTTTAAAAAATTTTAAAGTTTACTCCAACTGCAAAACAAATTGGTACTTCAGGTTTTTTCCTAGTTTGGTCTAAAACACACTTATATATAACTTAAAATATGTCAATTAAATTTTTAAGCACAATTTACAATTTGATTTAAGAAAAAATCTAAAAGTTTTCGAAAAGGGGAAAAAAAGGTGGGGGAAGGGGGAGGTCCAGTCAAATAAGAACTACCAACCTGAAAATACACACAATTGTGTGTATTTGCAGGCTACCGTCAAAATTGACCCCCGACGCACCGTTTCCGAGATATAGCTATTACCAACTTAAGGAAGTTACAGGTTTCAAGAAAATATTTTTTATAAGAATACTACTAACAATAAATTTCAAAATTTTTAACACATATGTCACCCTAATTGTGCTCTACAGATGGAATTTTTTCCGAGGTGCGTTGTCGCTGAAAATATTTTTTAACACTTAACTAAACAAAAACATAAAACGCACAAAAGTTTGTAATGCTTATAACAAATAAAAAACTTGCATTTTCAGTTTTCCGAGAACGCCTTACTTCTTGTTCCTCTAGGCCCTTCCGGCACTGTGGTTGGTATCTGCGGCGCGCCTCTGGTTCAAGTACCACGTGGCCACGTGGTACTTGTTTTTTTGCCTTTATTTCCGCGCGGGTGCGCGGAAAAAATCCAAATAAGCTGCGGGGGGGTGGGGCCCCTGGATGCCCTCCCGAAGGCAATTTAAAATGAATACGTTACCGCATTGGTTTGAGCAGCGTTTCACTTTAAACTTTACACAATTTTGAAATTTGCACTATTTCACTGTTTTCACTTTGCAAAAACACTTTTTTTCACTTTTTATATACACTATTGTGTGCGCCGCAATTTTGCGCAACTTTTGATATATGGCACGCCTATGTAGTGTCGAAAAATACCACTTTTTCCAATTTTTGAAGGAATTTTTAACGCGGAGCAGACTTGAACTCAAGCGTTCCCGGTAGTGGTTGGGACCGGAATGCTTAGGTTAGGTTAGGTTAGGTTAGGTTAGGTTAGGTTAGGTTAGGTTAGGTTAGGTTAGGTTCCGGCGTACCTGCCCAATTCCAGCAGCCAAAGTGTTGCTGGCACAGGGCAGGCTTTTGGTGGGGTGGAGCTCGGTGCGAGTGGTGGCACTGGCGGCGCGTCCCATGCGCTGCTTCAAGTGCATGGGTCTCGGCCATACGCGCCCTCAGTGTCCCTCGTCGGCTGACAGGGGGGACCTGTGCTTCCGCTGTGGAGGCGCAGGCCACAGGGCGGCGAGCTGCCAGAGGAGGGCCCCACACTGCGCGATATGCGCAGAGTCGGGGCGACCAGCCGAGCACAGGATGGGGGGACAAAACTGTGTCCCCCCAAAGACGAAGGGACAGGCCGCCAGGACCCAGGCCATCTCCCGACCGGCTGCCAGAGCCGCCCCTGAGGTAGTTCGCCGTGCGGCGAGCATGGAGGTTGTGCCGTCCGATTAATGGATCAAGTCGGACAGCACAATCTCCTCCAGACGAATTTAAACCACTGCGTCAGGGCTCAGGATTTGCTTATGCAGTCCCTGGCGCAGTGGCGGATCGATTTGGCGGTCGCCGCGGAGCCGTACTACATTCCCCAGTCCCATCCCTACTGGGCTGGGGATCTGGACGGCTCCGTAGCGATAATTGGACGTGCCGGTGGCGCCCCCCCCCTCTCGGTGTTAGAGAGGGGTTCGGGGTACGTGGTGGCCAAGTGGGAGAGGTATGCGGTAGTGGGCACATACTTCTCCCCCAATAGGACCGTCGCGGAGCTGGAGGTCTATCTAGACCTCCTGGCCGCGGCGGTGAGAAGGCAGGCACCACGTGAGGTCCTCCTCATGGGGGACCTGAACGCCAAGGCCCAGGCCTGGGGCAACCCCTACACTAACACTCGCGGGGAGATTGTCGTGGAGTGGGCGGTTGCCGCAGGGCTGACCCTCCTCAACAGGGGGTCGGTCCACACGTGCGTGCGACACAACGGGGGGTCCGTGGTGGACCTTTCGTTCGCCACCCCGGTGGTTGCAGCACGTGTCCAGGCCTGGAGAGTGGAGGAGGAGGTGGCGACTCTCTCGGACCACAACTACATCCGGTTCGAGATCGCCACCTCCCACCAAGGAGGGACTCGGCGCGTGGAGAGGGAGTCTTTCGCGCGCTGGGCAATTGGTCGCCTCGATGCCGAGTTGGCTGAAGAGGCGGCTATCGTCCAGACGTGGCTGGCCACCCCGGTGCACCCGGAGGTGGACATCGCGGCGGGCCACTTCCGGGAGGCGGTGACGGCCGTCTGCGACGCCGCCATGCCGAGGTCCCGACGCCGCCCCGAGCGCCGCCAAGTTTACTGGTGGTGCTCGGAGATAGAGGATCTCCGAGCGCGATGCTCGGAGACGCGCCGCCTCTACTATCACTGCAGGAGGCGGCGTCACGGCCGGACGGACGACCAGCTGCCGGCAGAGCAGCTGGCGGCCGAGCGGCTCCTGTATGGCGAGGTAAAGTTAGCCAAACAGGAGCTGAAGCTGGCCATCGGCCGGGCTAAGGCCCTCGGCTGGCATGAGGAGCTGGAGGGCCTCGACAGGGACCCATGGGGGCGCCCGTATAAGTCTGCCCGGAATAAGTTCCGAGGCAGAGCGCCCCCTATCGCCGAGTCCCTGGAGCCAGAGCTCCTGGAGAGGGTGCTGGGGGGGCTATTCCCCGACAGCGACCCCCACTACACCCCTCCACCGATGGCCACGCCGTCCTTCCAAGAGGAGGAGGACCCGGCCTCCATTCCGCCTATTTCAGAGGTGGAGATGGAGGTAGCAGTCTCTCGCCTGAGTGGCAAAAAGACTGCCCCGGGACCAGACGGGATTCCCGGGCGGGTCCTCAGGATCGCCCTTAGGGAGATGGGCGGTCAGCTTCGGGAACTGTTCGACGCGTGCCTCACGTCGGGTCAGTTTCCGAAGCTCTGGAAGGACGGGCGATTGTGCCTGTTGCGGAAGGAAGGGCGAGACGCCGACTCGCCCGCCGCATACAGGCCAATCGTGCTGCTGGATGACACGGCGAGGCTGCTGGAGAGAATAGTAGCTTCCCGTGTCATCCGGCACCTGGGGGGAACTGGGCCTGAGCTATCAGAGGCCCAGTTCGGATTCAGAGCAGGGCGGTCGACGATAGACGCCCTGCTCTGGATCAAGGGGTGGACGCAGGACGCGGTCAGCGGGGGGGAAAAGGCGTTGGCTGTCTCGCTGGACATTGCCAACGCCTTCAACAGCCTACCGCACGGAGCAATACGGGAGGCGCTCCGCTATCACGGAGTGCCCCTGTATCTGCGTAGGCTGTTGGCTGACTACCTCCAGGACCGCGAGGTCCTGGTGGAGGGACGCGACGGTCTGAGGCGACGTCGCGTGTCCTGCGGGGTTCCACAGGGGTCGGTGTTGGGACCGCTCCTGTGGAACATTGGCTACGACTGGGTGCTCCGCGGCACGTTTCCCGAAAGTATGCGGGTTGCGTGCTACGCGGATGACACCCTAGTCGTAGTCAAGGGGAGGGACCTCAGGGAGACGGTGCGGCGGGCCACGGTGGCCACGACACTCGTGGTCAGCCGCATACGTGCCCTGGGGCTGGAGGTCGCCCTCTCCAAGACCGAGGCCCTAATGTTCCATGGGCCTCGGGGGGGACCCCCTCCAGGAACGCGGATAGACCTGGACGGGGTCCTGGTCCGGGTTGGGACCCAGATGAGGTACCTGGGTCTCATCCTGGACGGGCGGTGGACTTTTGGGGCCCACTTCACTCAACTGGCCCCAATAGTCATAGGCGCCGCTGCCGCCCTTGGGAGGCTGCTGCCCAACGTGGGCGGCCCGAACGCCACTTGTCGTCGCCTGTACTCCGGAGTGATCCGGAGTATGGCCTTGTACGGGGCACCTGTCTGGGTGGACGCCCTCGGTCGCGCCAATAAGGCCCTGCTGCGACGTCCGCAGCGGGTCATCGCGACGAGGGCGATACGCGGGTACCGGACGGTGTCCTGGACGGCGGGATGCGTGTTGGCCGGTGATCCCCCCTGGGAGCTCCAAGCGGAGATCCTCGCCGAAGTTTACCACTTCGTGGCGGCGAGGAGATCCCGCGGGGAGCCTCCAGCGTGGGAGGAGGTCACGCGCATGCGACGGCGGGCGCGGGCCGCCCTGTTGAGGCGGTGGACGGAGGACCTGGCTCCACCGGTCCCTGGACAGAGGACGGTGGATGCCATTCGCCCGGTCCTCCGGAGGTGGGTAGGGCGGCGATTCGGGTCGCTGACCTTCCGATTGGTGCAGGTGCTTTCCGGACACGGATGTTTCGGAAGGTATCTGCATCACATCGCGAGACGGGAGGCGACCCCCGCCTGTCACGAGTGTGGAGCGCCAGAAGATACGGCGCTCCACACGCTGGAGGAGTGCGCCGCATGGAGTCCCATGCGGCACGCCCTCACAGCGGTCATAGGCGCA
Source organism: Plagodis dolabraria (assembly GCA_963854805.1). Taxonomy (NCBI): domain Eukaryota; kingdom Metazoa; phylum Arthropoda; class Insecta; order Lepidoptera; family Geometridae; genus Plagodis; species Plagodis dolabraria. The sequence continues at coordinate 39,360 of CAWLAX010000027.1, read as the reverse complement.
GATCTGTCGCTGCCGAGCGTGGTTAACGCTATGCTCGGCAGCGACGGATCGTGGCAGGCGGTGGTCTCTTTCTGCGAAGCGGTGATGGCGCAGAAAGAGGCTGCGGAGCGGGTGAGGGAGGACGACGTCCTCGCGGACCCGCTCCGGCGTAGACGAACTGGGGGGAGGAGAAGGCGGTTCGGGCGCCTTCTCGCTCTTTCCTAGTGCTGTGCGGATCATCGGTGGAGAGTCGGGGGATTCTCCACTGGCTTGCACGATCCCACACGTCTGGGGGATGGCCTCAATGAGCCGGGTCATCCCTCCATTGGCCGGGGCCCGTCATCGGTGACGGGCCGGCCGCCGGGGCGAGATGGTGACTGCTAACGCTACCCCATTTCGCCCTACTAGGCGGCAGACTGCTCATCCCGGGTTTTTAGTGGGTAACCTCACAAGGCCCTTCAGGCGAGGACTCCCACATAACCACTCCGCTCCCCCCGGGGCGGGTGGTATCCATAAAGGATTTTCCCGGGTGAAAAAAAAAAAAAAAAAAAAGGTTAGGTTCCGGCGGATCTCTAGTCGCGGGAAGGATCCGCCGACTAGGATTGAGGGTGGCGTTGGAGAAGACCGAGGCCGTGTTTTTCCACGGGCCTCGGCAGCGCATCCTCCCTGACACCCACATTGTCGTGGAGGGTGTCAGGATCGCGGTGAAGGCCCAGATGAAATATCTGGGCCTGGTCCTCGACAGCAGGTGGCGCTTCGGCCCGCATCTCAGCGGGCTGTCGACGCGCCTGCTCAAGGTTGCGGGCGCCCTCTCATGGCTCCTTCCAAATGTGGGGGGGCCAAGGGCACGATGCCGGCAATTGTACGCCGGCATCTTGAAGAGCATGGCCCTATACGGGGCCCCGATCTGGGCGGACTCCCTCCAAAGGAGGGAGAACGCCACTACACTCCGCAGGCCCCAAAGGGCCATTGCACTGCGGGTGGCGAGGGCCTACCGCTCGGTAGGATTTGCGGCAGCGTGCGCTCTGGCTGGCACCCCTCCTTGGGAGCTTGAGGCAGGGGTGCTCGCCAAAGTGTACGAGTGGACGGCGGGGCGAAAGACGATCGGGGAGCGCATCGCCCTGGAAGAGCGGGAGGCCGTCCGGCGTGAGGCGAGGGAAGCTGTCGTCCAGCACTGGACGGAGGACCTCGCCGCAGCCGCATTTGGCCGCCGCACGCTGGACGCCCTTGGGCCAGTCCTACAAGAATGGCTCGGGCGGGCTCATGGTTTCCTTTCGTTTCGTCTGGTGCAGGTGTTATCCGGGCACGGATGCTTCGGATCATACCTGCACCGGATCGGAAGGGAGGAAACACCAGCGTGCCATGACTGTGCTGCGTCGGAGGACACGGCGCAGCACACCCTGGAGGTGTGCCCTTCGTGGTCCGACCTGCGCCTCAACTTGGTCGCAGTAGTCGGGCCGGATCTATCGCTTCCCAGTGTGGTCAATGCCATGTTGGGGAGCGAGGGGGCCTGGGCAGCGGTCGCCTCCTTTTGCGAGGAAGTGATTTCCCAAAAGGAGGCGGCAGAGCGTGCAAGGGAGGAGGATCCCCTTGCGGCGCCACTGCGTAGGCGAAGAAGGGGTAGGAGAAGACGACTTCTCCCTCCCGGTGGTGAGTAGCGAGAGACAGGCGCGGGGGCGTCTTCTCTCGCATTGCACATACTCACCACCTCCGTCGGGTGGGAATGGCCACGCATTCCTGGTCATTCCCGAGCCCCTCCCGCAGGGAGGGGCGTGTAGGCCCCGCTGCAAAGCGGGCGGTCGTCAGCGGAGGACTGGATGTAAAGGCTCTGCCAGTCTCCCAGTCCTCCTCCATACAGACGATGCTGGAATGCCGCTGGGTCGTTTAGTGGGTATACCGGTCTTCTACCGGGGAGTCCCACATAACCCCCCCATCCCCCAATGGGGGGGTATGCGTAACGCATTTTTCCCAGCGTCAAAAAAAAAAAAAAAAAAAAAAAAAAAAAAAAAAAAAAAAAAAAAAAAAAAAGGTTAGGTTAGGTTGACGGGCGATTGTGCCTGTTGCGGAAGGAAGGGCGAGACGCCGACTCGCCCGCCGCATACAGGCCAATCGTGCTGCTGGATGACACGGCGAAGCTGCTGGAGAGAATCGTAGCTTCCCGTGTCATCCGGCATCTGGGGGGAACTGGGCCTGAACTTTCAGAGGCCCAGTTCGGATTCAGAGCAGGGCGGTCGACGATAGACGCCCTGCTCTGGATCAAGGGGTGGACGCAGGACGTGGTCAGCGGGGGGGAAAGGGCGTTGGCTGTCTCGCTGGACATTGCCAACGCCTTCAACAGCCTACCGCACGGAACAATACGGGAGGCGCTCCGCTATCACGGAGTGCCCCTGTATCTGCGTAGGCTGTTGGCTGACTACCTCCAGGACCGCGAGGTCCTGGTGGAGGGACGCGACGGTCTGAGGCGACGTCGCGTGTCCTGCGGGGTTCCGCAGGGGTCGGTGTTGGGGCCACTCCTGTGGAACATTGGCTACGACTGGGTGCTCCGCGGCACGTTTCCCGCAAGTATGCGGGTTGCGTGCTACGCGGATGACACCCTAGTCGTAGTCAAGGGGAGGGACCTCGGGGAGACGGTGCGGCGGGCCACGGTGGCCACGACACTCGTGGTCGGCCGCATACGTGCCCTGGGGCTGGAGGTCGCCCTCTCCAAGACCGAGGCCCTAATGTTCCATGGGCCTCGGGGGGGACCCCCTCCAGGAACGTGGATAGACCTGGACGGGGTCCTGGTCCGGGTTGGGACCCAGATGAGGTACCTGGGTCTCATCCTGGACGGGCGGTGGACTTTTGGGGCCCACTTCACTCAACTGGCCCCAAAAGTCGTAGGCGCCGCTGCCGCCCTTGGGAGGCTGCTGCCCAACGTGGGCGGCCCGAACGCCATTTGTCGTCGCCTGTACTCCGGAGTGATCCGGAGTATGGCCTTGTACGGGGCACCTGTCTGGGTGGACGCCCTCGGTCGCGCCAATAAGACCCTGCTGCGACGTCCGCAGCGGGTCATCGCGACGAGGGCGATACGCGGTTACCGGACGGTGTCCTGGACGGCGGGATGCGTGCTGGCCGGTGATCCCCCCTGGGAGCTCCAAGCGGAGATCCTCGCCGAAGTGTACCACTTCGTGGCGGCGAGGAGATCCCGCGGGGAGCCTCCAGCGTGGGAGGAGGTCACGCGCATGCGACGGCGGGCGCGGGCCGCCCTGTTGAGGCGGTGGACGGAGGACCTGGCTCCACCGGTCCCTGGACAGAGGACGGTGGATGCCATTCGCCCGGTCCTCCGGAGGTGGGTAGGGCGGCGATTCGGGTCGCTGACCTTCCGATTGGTGCAGGTGCTTTCCGGACACGGATGTTTCGGAAGGTACCTGCATCACATTGCGAGACGGGAGGCGACCCCCGCCTGTCACGAGTGTGGAGCGCCAGAAGACACGGCGCTCCACACGCTGGAGGAGTGCGCCGCGTGGAGTCCCATGCGGCACACCCTCACAGCGGTCATTGGCGCAGATCTGTCGCTGCCGAGCGTGGTTAACGCTATGCTCGGCAGCGACAGATCGTGGCAGGCGGTGGTCTCTTTCTGCGAAGCGGTGATGGCGCAGAAGGAGGCCGCGGAGCGGGCGAGGGAGGACGACGTCCTCGCGGACCCGCTCCGGCGTAGACGAACTGGGGGGAGGAGAAGGCGGTTCGGGCGCCTTCTCGCTCTTTCCTAGTGTTGTGCGGATCACCGGTGGAGAGTCGGGGGATTCTCCACTGGCTTGCACGATCCCACACGTCTGGGGGATGGCCCCAATGAGCCGGGTCATCCCTCCATTGGCCGGGGCCCGTCATCGGTGACGGGCCGGCCGCTGGGGCGAGATGGTGACTGCTAACGCTACCCCATTTCGCCCTACTAGGCGGCAGACTGCTCATCCCGGGTTTTTAGTGGGTAACCTCACTTACTACCCCCCCGTGGGGGTAGTAAGGCCCTTCAGGCGAGGACTCCCACATAACCACTCTGCTCCCCCCGGGGCGGGTAGTATCCATAAAGGATTTTCCCGGGTGAAAAAAAAAAAAAAAAAAGGTTAGGTTATGCGCGAGAGCCGGACAATGCCGAGGACGCTTCCCCCGAGGTCACCGCGGGTGAGTTGTGGGCTGCCGTGTTTCGGCTCCGTGCCAAAAAATCTACGGCTCCCGGGCTGGATGGCGTGCCCGGTCGGGTATGGGTCATGAGCATGGAGATTCTGGAGGAGAGAGTGAGGGCCCTCTTCAGTGCTATTCTGGCGCAGGGCCGATTCCCCCATCTGTGGAAGACCGGGAAGTTGGTCCTCCTCCACAAAGAGGGTAGGCCGGAGGATTCTCCCTCAGCCTACAGACCAATTGTGCTGCTTGACGAGGCGTGCAAGCTCCTTGAGCGCGTTATCGCTGCGCGCCTCGTCAAGCACCTTACTAGAGTTGGGCCGGACCTCTCCGATGAGCAGTACGGCTTCCGCTGTGGCAGATCCACCCTCGACGCTATCGCGAGGGTGAGGGCCCAGGCGGAAGAAGCGGTGGCCCGGGGTGAAGTGCTGTTGGCGGTGTCACTTGACATCACCAACGCTTTCAACACACTCCCCTGGGCCTGCATCACGGAAGCGCTCAAATATCATGCAGTCCCACAGTATTTGCAGCGCATCGTTGCCAACTACCTATCGGACAGGTCCGTGAGGTACCCAACGCGGGGTGGGTGGTCCGAGGCGGTGATGACGTGCGGTGTTCCACAGGGGTCGGTCTTAGGCCCCCTCTTGTGGAACATCGGCTTTGATTGGGTGCTCCGCGGCTCGAACCTCCGGGGGGTCAGCCTAGTATGCTACGCCGACGATACCCTCGTTACGGCCCGCGGACGCACCTACCGAGATGCCGCGATTTTGGCCACGGCTGGAGTCGCTCACGTCGTCGGGAGGATAAGAATGCTTGGGCTGGAGGTTGCCCTGAACAAATCCGAGGCATTGTGTTTTCACGGTCCTCGGATGGCCCCTCCGGCTCACGCATCCTTGATAGTGGGGGGAACTTCTGTCGCTGTCGGTGGAACGATGAAGTACCTAGGACTCGTCCTCGACAGCCGGTGGAACTTCCACGCCCACTTCGGGCGCCTGGTGCCCAAGTTGATGGGGGCAGTATCTGCGTTGGGTGGGTTACTGCCAAATATTGGTGGACCGGAGGCCAGCTGCCGCCGCCTTTACACGGGGGTTGTTAGGTCAATGGCTTTGTATGGGGCGCCAATATGGGCGAAGGATTTAGATCGCCACAATGTGGCCCTCCTACGCAGACCACAGAGGGTCATGGCAATCAGGGTTTGCCGAGCGTATCGTACGGTGTCGTACGAGGCGGCCTGTCTGTTGGCCAGTACGCCGCCCTGGGACCTCGATGCTGAAGTTTTGGCAGAGGTCCACGATCGTAGGGTTGCGTCGCTGAGAGGGGGACAGACACTTGCGCCAGAGGAACTGCGTCGCTGGAGAGAGCTTCTCCGCGATGGTCTCCTTCGGCGCTGGAACGAAAGATTGGGGGAAGAGCGCCTTTCCCGCCACTGGACAGTACAGGCGATCCTCCCAGTATTCCGGGAGTGGATTGAAAGGAGGTGGGGGCCACTCACCTATCATCTGTCACAGGTGCTCTCCGGGCATGGCTGCTTTGGGGAGTATCTGTGGCGAGTGGCGAAACGGGAGCCCAGGCCAGAGTGCCATCATTGTGCTGGTGCTATAGATACAGCCCGGCACACTCTGGAAGACTGCCCTGCATGGGCTGAACCACGGAGGCAACTCTCCGTGATTGTGGGTGGAAACGTCTCTCTGCCGGCCGTGGTGGCATCCATGGTCGACAGTGAGGCGTCATGGAGGACAGCGCTGACATTCTGCGAACAGGTGATCTCGCAGAAGGAAGCGGCGGAGAGGGCCAGGGAGGAAGATCCCCTCGCTGACCCTCTCCGCCGTCGGAGAGTGGGGCGCCGACGACAGGCACACAATCGTCGACCCCCATAGAGGGCCTCTGGGCGCCGGATATGTGTGGACTAGTCCGGCGCCTGACAGAATAGGTCCTGAGGTGTAAAGCGTTCCCATTTTACAGGAACGCTTCGAGAAAAGATGAGTGGTGAGAGAGGGGGAGCCTTGTACACTTCCCCTCCCTCCCCCCTTCGAGTTGGATCCGACAGTTGAGTTCGGACGACTGCAGACGGAGCTCGCGGACGTGTGCCTCGGCGATTCCCGTGTGTCCGCCCCTAATGCAGAGCGAAGGAACCCCCAGGGTTTTAGTGGGTATGCCGTCTCTTTTACACGACGGAGAGCCCCACACACCCTCGGCCTCCTCTTTACAGGGGCCTTGAGGACGGTGCATAAGGCTGCATTTCCCTGGGTAAAAAAAAAAAAAAAAAAAAAAAAGGTTAGGTTGGGCGGGTCTGGGTTTATTCATTAATAGTTGCTTTGCCTAGCTTGCATGCCTTGCGCTGCTTGTTTTGGATAAACTCAGGCCTTCCTTAGGCAAGGAGGCAACGGTCTTAGGGGAGAGCGCAAGTCGTGATGATCCCTAAGGCAAGTCTGACGGATACCTTCCCGTGGTGCTGCCCGTTATTGGTTTGTTTCCTTCTGAAACAAACGTAACAGAACACCGTCAGGCGCCGCGTCATCTCATCTCATTTGTTTCATTTTCACCGGTCCCATTTCTTCTCACCTCATTTTCTATCATCTTTTCTTGTCTCCCCTCGCTTCGTATCTCCATTCCGGAGAGCTGAACTGTTGTGTGAGACGAGAATTCGTCTCATTTCGTTTCGTTTCATTCGTTCCCCATTTGTCCCACTTCGTTCATTTCACCCCCATTGTCTCATCTCTTTTCACCTCATCCCAATCCTAAGTTTTTGAGTCCGGCGAAGGGATGAATGACTGCAGGGAGTGCAGTCGCGAGGACTCCCCCAGGCCGTCACGCCTTTAAACTGACAAACAAAACCATGGACGATTGTAATAGAAATAGACTACCCCAGGTCGGTAAAGCCCTTACGGGACAATCCGACCCTCCTACGGGAGGCTGCCCCTCGTATTCTGGGGGGGGCAACAATCGCCTTGCGGGTAATGACCCTAAATCTGTGAACGAAAACGACAACGACGACCTTGGCATGAAAATGGACAACACGATGCAAATTGCGACAAACGAAGTGCGGGTAGTACTTACCCGCTGCGATACGCCAATCAGTGAAGAGACAGATCTGACTGGTTTGGCGAAAATGAAGAACCTGTCTGACAGTGATTCAGACATGAGCTGCGAGACTGTAGCATCGCGGGCCTCTGGGGTATCTTCACCCGAGGCGAACCGCTTGTGGAGGAAACGAGCTAGAGATGCTGGTTCCGATACCGGAGAGGACATGACGTCCTCACCCAAAGTGTCGGTTAGACGAGGACGTGGGCGCCCGCCTACCACTGGTCAATACGTTGGCCTCGCTAAGGCCAAGGCTGAACTGAACGCGGCTAAGGCGGAGGAACTTCGGCTGGAAGCCGAAACGAAAATGGCAGAAGACGCAAGGCGAAAGAGGGAAGCGGCTGCGGCCACGTTCCGGAAATCTCCGAGCTGTCCTTTGGTGAAACAGGTCAATACAAGCCAAGAACCAGAAGACCTTCAGAAAATAGTCTTGGATTCGCTGGAGACTATCGAACAGGTTGCCATAAAATCAGGCAACCTGAAAGGCACATACGTGCGTGCTCTGAAGACTGCAGCGCAGACAATCAAAGTCGCGTTCGAGGAACTTAAAACACGCACAATGACGGAAGAAATAGCTCGGTTAGAAGCTGCCAATACACGGTTGGCAACTGAACTTGAGGTAATCCGAAAGGAAATGGCCCGGCTGCGACCAACTCCGGCTCCGGCCCCTGCTGTGGAGGAAATTGCTCGTGCAGTTATGATTGAATGTGGGAATATGATAAATGCACGATTGGAGGGTCTCGAAGACCGACTGCTTCCTGAGAAGCGTTTGCGGCCCCCGCTGGCAGTAGACAAAAAACTGAGGAGTCAGACACCAGCTGTTGTCGTCTCAGCAGCCGTGGAAACTGTTCCCTATTCGAACTCTCCTCCACAGCTGAAAGCAACGAGCGGATCCCCTGCGGACACCAGAAGGAAGCCCACGCAGAAAGCTGCCAAAATCTCGGTCTCTACCACTAGGAAAGAATTGCAAAAGGAGTCCCATGCTATTCTTCCCTCACCCCAGTCCACAGACGAGGGATGGACTGTAGTGGCAGCGAAGAAGAAGAAGAAAAAGGGGAAAAGAAAGAAGAAGGCGTCCAAAAACAAGCCTAGTGTCCCCACGCCACCAACGAAGACTAAACAGTCAAAACTCAAGCCACCTCGGACAGCGGCGGTTGTGCTGACCCTGCAACCAAGTGCTAGTGGAAATGGTATGACTTATAGACAAGTACTTACTGAAGCGCGAAATAAGGTAAACCTTAAGGATCTCGGCATAGAAGGTGTAAAATTCCGCGCTGCGGCTACAGGTGCCCGCCTTCTCGAGGTGCCCGGTGCCGCCAGTGCTGAGAAAGCGGATGCTCTAGCCACTAAGTTAAGAGAGGCTTTTGGCGAGGACGTGGTGAAAGTATCTAGACCTGAGAAGTGTGTCGAGATACGCATCACGGGACTGGATGACTCCACCACCAAAGAAGACGTCATCACTGCCGTAGCTGAAGCGGGTGGCTGCAGACAGGAGGCGATCAGAGCAGGAGAGGTCGTCCGTTCGTCCGGGTTAGGCACTATATGGCTGCGATGTCCGATTGCGGCAGCCAAGAAAGTCACGGAAACCAGACTTTTGGTGGGCTGGGTTTCTGTCCGAGCAAAGATTTTGGAGACCAGACCTCTCAGATGTTTTCGATGTTTGGAGCTTGGGCACATGGGTGCCAAATGTACGACGGGTATAGACCGCAGCAAGCTTTGCTACTGTTGTGGTAAGGCGGGCCATAGAGCAGTTGACTGCACTGCGGAACCCCACTGTCCAGTGTGCGATGCAGCGGGCCAAAGGGCAAACCACCGTATAGGCGGGAAAGCGTGCTCTGCTGCTATCCGTAAAAAAGGAAAAAAGGCGAAAAAGCCATCTGATGAAGGCTCTCGGGCCCCCTCACAGCCGACACAGTGTGACAGTGCACCGCACTGCACAAAGAAAGCAGGCACCAAGGCGGCTGTTGATGGCTCTAGGGCCCCCTCACAGCCGCCCCGTCCGAACGGGAATTCTTCGTCGTCGGCAGAGGTGATTTGTATGGACGTGAATAATGGATGACACCTCCATATCTTTCCTTCAGGGTAATCTGAACCACTGCGCTGCGTCTCAGAATCTATTCTTTCAGAGCGTGGCGCAGTGGTCGATTCATGTATCGGTGATATGCGAGCCATACCGGATTGTTCCCGGTTGGCTTGGTGACCTGGACGATCTTGTGGCATTGATCAGTCGAACTTCGGCTGGTGCACCGCCACTGACGAGACTGGAAAGAGGTCGGGGCTTCGTTTCTGCATTTGTGGGCGATATCATGGTGGTCGGGGGGTATTTCTCACCCAGTCGTAGCCTCGCAGAATTCGAGCAATATTTGCTTGAAGTCGGGGCTCTGATAAGCAGGGTGAACCCCCCTCTTTTGCTGGTCTGCGGGGACTTCAATGCCAAGTCCACGGCGTGGGGGTCTCCGCAGACGTTGCCCAGAGGCGAGACCCTGGAACATTGGGCGTCGGAGAGAGGCCTGATAGTTCTGAACCGGGGCGAGGCTGATACGTGCGTGCGCAGACAGGGTGGCTCGAAGATCGACGTCACATTCGCGAGCGCCGCCCTGGCGAGCCGTATCCGGGGATGGCATGTGGCGGAGTATGCGGAGACGCTGTCGGATCACCGTTACATACGGTTCAGCGTCTCCGCAGCCGCAGTGGCCCCTGCGGCCGTGCCCCGGTCCGGATCCGGAGACTGCCCGAGGTGGGCCCTCAAAAAGCTCGACAGGGAGCTGTTAGTGGAAGCTGCGTTGGTGGAGACGTGGGTCTCCGGGTCGTCATCATCAATGGTGGATCAAATAGATGTAGAGGGTGAGACGCTTGCGCTCGCGGGTGCCATGACGCGCATCTGTGATGCGTCCATGCCGCGGGCGCGACCGTTCTCGCCCCGGCGCGCGGTGTACTGGTGGGACGCCGAACTCGCGCATCTCAGAGAGGAATGCGTGGGGGCGAGGCGCCAGTACGCCAGACACAGAAGGAGACGGCGTCGTGATGCTGCAGAGGAGGACAGGTTATACTCGGCCTACAGGGATCTCATTAATGCCCTCAAACTGGGTATCTGCAAGGCCAAAGACCAATCAAGGAAAGAGTTACTGGAATCTCTAAACAGTGACCCCTGGGGGAGGCCGTACAGGTTGGTGAGGCGAAAACTGCGTCCATGGGCACCACCCCTGACGGAGAGTCTCCGGCCGGAGCTCTTGGAACACACAGTGGAGGCCCTATTTCCGCGCAGGGCTCCGCACATCCCTCCGCCAATGGCACCACCGTCTGCCTCGACTGCGCGAGAACCGGACGATACCGAAGACACTTCCCCCGAAGTCACCGCGGGTGAGTTGCGAGCTGCCGTGTTTCGGCTCCGTGCCAAAAAAACTACGGCTCCCGGGCTGGATGGCGTACCCGGTCGGGTATGGGTCATGAGCATGGAGATTCTGGAGGAGAGAGTGAGGGCCCTCTTCAGCGCTAGTCTGGCGCAGGGCCGATTCCCCCATCTGTGGAAGACCGGGAAGTTGGTCCTCCTCCACAAAGAGGGTAGGCCGGAGGATTCTCCCTCAGCCTACAGACCAATTGTGCTGCTTGAGCTGCAAGCACCTTACTAGAGTTGGGCCGGACCTCTCCGATGAGCAGTACGGCTTCCGCTGTGGCAGATCCACCCTCGACGCTATCGCGAGGGTGAGGGCCCAGGCGGAAGAAGCGGTGGCCCGGGGTGAAGTGCTGTTGGCGGTGTCGCTTGACATCACCAACGCTTTCAACACACTCCCCTGGGCCTGCATCACGGAAGCGCTCAAATACCATGCAGTCCCTCAGTATTTGCAGCGCATCGTTGCCAACTACCTATCGGACAGGTCCGTGAGGTACCCAACGCGGGGTGGGTGGTCCGAGGCGGTGATGACGTGCGGTGTTCCACAGGGGTCGGTCTTAGGCCCCCTCTTGTGGAACATCGGCTTTGATTGGGTGCTCCGCGGCTCGAACCTCCGTGGGGTCAGCCTTGTGTGCTACGCCGACGATACCCTCGTTACGGCCCGCGGACGCACCTACCGAGATGCCGCGATTTTGGCCACGGCTGGAGTCGCTACCGTCGTCGGGAGGATAAGGATGCTTGGGCTGGAGGTTGCCCTGAACAAATCCGAGGCATTGTGTTTTCACGGTCCTCGGATGGCCCCTCCGGCTCACGCATCCCTGACAGTGGGGGGAACTTCTGTCGCTGTCGGTGGAACGATGAAGTACCTAGGACTCGTCCTCGACAGCCGGTGGAACTTCCACGCCCACTTCGGGCGCCTGGTGCCCAAGTTGATGGGGGCAGTATCTGCGCTGGGTGGGTTACTGCCAAATATTGGTGGACCGGAGGCCAGCTGCCGCCGCCTTTACACGGGGGTAGTTAGGTCGATGGCGTTGTATGGGGCGCCAATATGGGCGAAGGATTTGGATCGCCACAATGTGGCCCTCCTACGCAGACCACAGAGGGTCATGGCAATCAGGGTTTGCCGAGCGTATCGTACGGTGTCGTACGAGGCGGCCTGTCTGTTAGCCGGTACGCCGCCTTGGGACCTCGATGCCGAAGTTTTGACGGAGGTCCACGATCGTAGGGTTGCGTCGCTGGCAGGAGGACAGACACTTGCGCCGGAGGAACTGCGTCGCTGGAGAGAGCTTCTCCGCGATGGTCTCCTTCGGCGCTGGAACGAAAGATTGAGGGAAGAACGCATTTCCCGCCACTGGACAGTACAGGCGATCCTCCCAGTTTTCCGGGAGTGGATTGAAAGGAGATGGGGGTCACTAACCTATCATCTGTCACAGGTACTCTCCGGGCATGGCTGCTTTGGGGAGTATCTGTGGCGAGTGGCAAAAAGGGAGCCCAGGCCAGAGTGCCATCATTGTGCCGGTGCTATAGATACAGCCCGACACACTCTGGAAGACTGCCCTGCATGGGCTGAACCACGGAGACAACTCTCCGTAATTGTGGGTGGAAACGTCTCTCTGCCAGCCATGGTGGCTTCAATGGTAGACAGTGAGGCGTCATGGAGGACAGCGATGACATTCTGCGAACAGGTGATCTCGCAGCAGCTGGCGGCCGAGCGGCTCCTGCATGGCGATGTGAAGATAGCCAAGCAGGAGCTGAAGCTGGCCATTGGCCGGGCTAAGGCCCTCGGCTGGCATGAGGAGCTGGAGGGCCTCGACAGGGACCCATGGGGGCGCCCGTATAAGGCTGCCCGGAATAAGTTCCGGGGCAGCGCGCCCCCTATCGCAGAGTCCCTGGAGCCAGAGCTCCTGGAGAGGGTGCTGGGGGGGCTATTTCCCGACAGCGACCCCCACTACACCCCTCCACCGATGGCCACACCGTCCTTTCAGGAGGAGGAGGACCTGGCCTCCATTCCGCCTATTTCAGAGGTGGAGATGGAGGTAGCAGTCTCTCGCCTGAGTGGCAAGAAGACTGCCCCGGGACCAGACGGGATTCCCGGGCGGGTCCTCAGGATCGCCCTTAGGGAGATGGGCGGTCAGCTTCGGGAACTGTTCGACGCGTGCCTCACGTCGGGTCAGTTCCCGAAGCTCTGGAAGGACGGGCGATTGTGCCTGTTGCGGAAGGAAGGGCGAGACGCCGACTCGCCCGCCGCATACAGGCCAATCGTGCTGCTGGATGACACGGCGAAGCTGCTGGAGAGAATCGTAGCTTCCCGTGTCATCCGGCATCTGGGGGGAACTGGGCCTGAGCTTTCAGAGGCCCAGTTCGGATTCAGAGCAGGGCGGTCGACGAAAGACGCCCTGCTCTGGATCAAGGGGTGGACGCAGGACGTGGTCAGCGGGGGGGAAAAGGCGTTGGCTGTCTCGCTGGACATTGCCAACGCCTTCAACAGCCTACCGCATGGAACAATACGGGAGGCGCTCCGCTATCACGGAGTGCCCCTGTATCTGCGTAGGCTGTTGGCTGACTACCTCCAGGACCGCGAGGTCCTGGTGGAGGGACGCGACGGTCTGAGGCGACGTCGCGTGTCCTGCGGGGTTCCACAGGGGTCGGTGTTGGGACCGCTCCTGTGGAACATTGGCTACGACTGGGTGCTCCGCGGCACGTTTCCCGCAAGTATGCGGGTTGCGTGCTACGCGGATGACACCCTAGTCGTAGTCAAGGGGAGGGACCTCAGGGAAACGGTGCGGCGGGCCACGGTGGCCACGACACTCGTGGTCGGCCGCATACGTGCCCTGGGGCTGGAGGTCGCCCTCTCCAAGACCGAGGCCCTAATGTTCCATGGGCCTCGGGGGGGACCCCCTCCAGGAACGCGGATAGACCTGGACGGGGTCCTGGTCCGGGTTGGGACCCAGATGAGGTACCTGGGTCTCATCCTGGACGGGCGGTGGACTTTTGGGGCCCACTTCACTCAACTGGCCCCAAAAGTCATAGGCGCCGCTGCCGCCCTTGGGAGGCTGCTGCCCAACGTGGGCGGCCCGAACGCCACATGTCGTCGCCTGTACTCCGGAGTGATCCGGAGTATGGCCTTGTACGGGGCACCTGTCTGGGTGGACGCCCTCGGTCGCGCCAATAAGGCCCTGCTGCGACGTCCGCAGCGGGTCATCGCGACGAGGGCGATACGCGGGTACCGGACGGTGTCCTGGACGGCGGGATGCGTGCTGGCCGGTGATCCCCCCTGGGAGCTCCAAGCGGAGATCCTCGCCGAAGTTTACCACTTCGTGGCGGCGAGGAGATCCCGCGGGGAGCCTCCAGCGTGGGAGGAGGTCACGCGCATGCGACGGCGGGCTCGGGCCGCCCTGTTGAGGCGGTGGACGGAGGACCTGGCTCCACCGGTCCCTGGACAGAGGACGGTGGATGCCATTCGCCCGGTCCTCCGGAGGTGGGTAGGGCGGCGATTCGGGTCGCTGACCTTCCGATTGGTGCAGGTGCTTTCCGGACACGGATGTTTCGGAAAGTACCTGCATCACATCGCGAGACGGGAGGCGACCCCCGCCTGTCACGAGTGTGGAGCGCCAGAAGACACGGCGCTCCACACGCTGGAGGAGTGCGCCGCATGGAGTCCCATGCGGCACACCCTCACAGCGGTCATAGGCGCAGATCTGTCGCTGCCGAGCGTGGTTAACGCTATGCTCAGCAGCGACGGATCGTGGCAGGCGGTGGTCTCTTTCTGCGAAGCGGTGATGGCGCAGAAAGAGGCCGCGGAGCGGGCGAGGGAGGACGACGTCCTCGCGGACCCGCTCCGGCGTAGACGAACTGGGGGGAGGAGAAGGCGGTTCGGGCGCCTTCTCGCTCTTTCCTAGTGCTGTGCGGATCATCGGTGGAGAGTCGGGGGATTCTCCACTGGCTTGCACGATCCCACACGTCTGGGGGATGGCCTCAATGAGCCGGGTCATCCCTCCATTGGCCGGGGCCCGTCATGGGTGACGGGCCGGCCGCCGGGGCGAGATGGTGACTGCTAACGCTACCCCATTTCGCCCTACTAGGCGGCAGACTGCTCATCCCGGGTTTTTAGTGGGTAACCTCACTTACTACCCCCCCGTGGGGGTAGTAAGGCCCTTCAGGCGAGGACTCCCACATAACCACTCCGCTCCCCCCGGGGCGGGTGGTATCCATAAAGGATTTTCCCGGGTGAAAAAAAAAAAAAAAAAAAAAAGGTTAGGTTAGGTTAGGTTAGGTTAGGTTAGGTTAGGTTAGGTTAGGTTAACCCCCGCTGTTGCACTAAAGGTCCAGAACTGGAGAGTAGTTCAAGACATGGAGACTCTATCGGATCATCTATACATCCGATTTGAGATCTCAACTGGTACGGAGCTTTCGCATTGTCGCAGAGGCCCCAGTGTTTTTCCGCGTTGGGCTATTAGTCGGCTGGATCGGGAGTTGGCCCAGGAAGCTGCAATAGTGCAGCGCTGGAGTGCTCCTGAAATCCTCGAGAACACTACGCCCAACGAGCTCGCAGACCGCATGCGACACTCCCTGACTGCTGTCTGCGATGCAGCCATGCCCAGAGCCAGACGCCGGTCTCAAAAGCACCAGGTCTACTGGTGGTCGACGGAAATTGCTGACCTCCGGGAGGCCTGTGGGACGGCCCGCAGGGCCTACAAGCGCAGCCGCAGGCGCAACGGCACTCATCCACAAGCAGAGGATCAGCTGCAGGAAGCCCTCAGACAAGCATATGGCCAGGCTAAGAATGCTTTGCGGCTGACCATAAGCCAAGCCAAATCCCGGGCCAAAGAGGAGATTCTCTTGGATCTAGACAGGAACCCGTGGGGACGGCCCTATCAAGCAGCGCGGAAAAAACTTTCCGCCCAAGGCCCAACACTCACTGAGACCTTGGAGCCAGAACTCCTCCTGAGAGTAGTCACGGAACTTTTCCCTGATAACGCGGGCCACATTCCCCCTACGATGACTCCTACTAGTCTACTAGACGCCGAAAGCTCGGAGGAGTTAGATGACGCTCCACTCGTTACAGGCGGGGAAATGGGTGCAGCTTTGTTCCGGCTCCGAGGTAAAAAGAGGGCACCTGGACCTGACGGCGTCCCTGGTCGAGTGCTGTCCATTGCTTCGGAGTTCTTAGAAGGGGGGCTTCGAAAACTGTTCGATCGGTGCCTCCGATCTGGGCAGTTTCCGAAAAGCTGGAAAAGCGGGAGGCTCTGCCTGCTGCGGAAGGGCGGTCGACCTCCGGACTCTCCTTCAGCATACAGACCTATTGTGCTGTTGGACGAGACAGGTAAACTCTTCGAGAGGATTCTGGCTGCTCGTCTAGTCCGGCATCTGGAGGAAGTTGGCCCTAACCTCTCTGAAGCCCAGTTCGGTTTTAGGGCAGGTCGCTCGACGATCGATGCCCTAAAATCTTTAAAAGTCCTCACCACTGAGGCAGTACAGAAAGGAGAGGTTGTCCTGGGGGTCTCGCTTGATGTGGCGAATGCTTTTAACAGCCTCCCATTTGAGACGCTGAAAGCGGCACTTCAGTATCATGGAGTGCCACCTTATCTGTCGAGGCTGTTAGAGTCATACCTCAAAGACCGAGAGGTGGTGTGGGAGGGCGCTAACGGGAGGTTGGCCCGGCGTCACGTCACATGCGGAGTTCCACAGGGTTCGGTACTGGGGCCAGTCCTGTGGAACGTCGGTTATGATTGGCTCCTGCGACAGCCGGTTCTCCCTGGGATGGGATTACTGTGTTACGCAGACGATACTCTCGTAACCACCCGGGGAAAGACCTATGATGAAGCAGCGAGACTAGCTACCATCGGCGCAACCTTGATGGTAGACCGGATTGCCCAGCTAGGCTTGCGGGTCTCTTTGACGAAGACGGAAGCCCTACTATTTCATGGTCCACGCAGAGGCCCCCCACGAGGAGCAACCATCTCTGTGGGAGGTGAAATTATTAAGGTTCAGACCCAAATGAAGTACTTGGGTCTGGTGCTAGACGGCCGCTGGAACTTTGGGGCGCATTTTGCTCAAATCGCCCCAAAATTGACAAGTGCCGCTGCAGCCCTCGGGCGCTTACTGCCTAATTTGGGGGGTCCCAGTTCCACCTGCAGACGCCTGTACTCCGGAATAATCCGGAGCATGGCTCTGTATGGGGCCCCAATATGGGTCGACGCTCTCACTGCAAAGAATAGGACCCTTCTGCGGAGACCACAGAGGGTCATAGCGGTGAGAGCAATTAGAGGTTACCGCACGGTCTCATGGACGGCAGCTACACTTCTCGCGGGTGACTTTCCCTGGGAGCTTCAGGCGGAAGTGCTCGCGGAGGTGTACGAATTCCGCGTGGCTATGAGGGACAGGGGTGAACATCCGGGTCCCGAAGAGATTGTGCGAATCAGGGAATCTGCACAAGCCGCCCTGATTCAAAGATGGGGTGAGGACCTTCAATCCCCAACAGCCGGCCTGGTGACGGTGGAGGCGCTTCGTCCCCATCTAAATCCCTGGCTCTCAAGACGGCATGGCTCTCTCTCTTTCAGAGTGGTGCAGGTGCTAACCGGGCATGGATGCTTCGGTGAGTACCTGCACCGGGTTGCGAGACGGGAGACTACCTCCACCTGTCATGAGTGCGGCGCGCCCGTGGATACGGCGCGTCACACCGTGGAGGAATGTGCCGCATGGGAATCCCAAAGGCGCGCTCTGACAGTGGAGGTCGGTAATGACCTTTCGCTGCCGAGCCTGGTAAATGCCATGCTCGGCGGCGAGCGGCGCTGGGCAGCTATGGCCTCCTTTTGTGAAGACATCATATCACAAAAGGAGGCTGCGGAGCGGGTCAGGGAGGAGAATGTACTCGCTGACCCGATCCGAAAAAAGAGACCTGGGCGGAGAAGGCGTCGCTATGCGTGCCTTCTGTCGTCACCCTAGACGAATTGCCCTATGGTGAGTATGGGGAACCACCAAAAAAATACGGGCCAAGACAGAGTGCCTTGTAGGCTAAAATAAGATGGATAGCGTCGGTACGGCCGTGGTAGAATGTTAGTGCGAACCCGCGCCGCCCCACACAGACGCCGAAGGCTCATGTCGCTGGGTTTTTAGTGGGTATACCGGGCAATTTGCCCGGGGAGTCCCACATAACCACGTGGCCTCCCCCCTCGAGAAGCCGCGTGGTACGCGTAAGGCGTTTTCCCAGCCGAAAAAAAAAAAAAAAAAAAAAAAAAAAAAAAAAGGTTAGGTTAGGTTAGGTTAGGTTAGGTTAGGTTAGGTTAGGTTAGGTTAGGTTGGGCGGGTCTGGGTTTATTCATTAATAGTTGCTTTGCCTAGCTTGCATGCTTTGCGCTGCTTGTTTCGGATAAACTCAGGCCTTCCTTACTCATCCCGGATGGGTAAGGAGGCAAGGGTCTTAGGGGAGAGCGCAAGTCGTGATGATCCCTAAGGCAAGTCTGACGGATACCTTCCCGTGGTGCTGCCCGTTATTGGTTTGTTTCCTTCTGAAACAAACGTAACAGAACACCGTCAGGCGCCGCGTCATTTCATCTCATTTGTTTCGTTCTCACCGGTCCCATATCTCCCATTTCTTCTCACCCCATTTTCTATCATCTTTTCTTGTCTCCCCTCGCTTCGTATCTCCATTCCGGAGAGCTGAACTGTGGTGTGAGACGAGAATTCGTCTCATTTCGTTTCGTTTCATTCGCTTCCCATTTGTCCCACTTCGTTCATTTCACCCCATTGTCTCATCTCGTTTCACCTCATCCCAATCCTAAGTTCGATACTCGGCGATGGGATGAATGGCTGCAGGGTGTGCAGTCGCAAGAGTATCTCAGGGCCGCTACGCCCCTAAACTGGCAAAACTTAAAATGGCTGGTTGTAACAGAAAAAATCTACCCCAGGCGGGTACGTCGGCTTTAGCCGGGAAATCCCGCTCCTCTACGGAGGACTGCCCCTCGTATTCTGGGGGGGGCACCAACCGCTTTTCTCTTTTACAAATTAACGACTTTGGCTTAGATAAGGACACTGATTGTGCTTACGAAAAGGATTTCAAGACAGGGCTGGCACTGAGTCAGCAACCGGAGGAGAAAACAAGAGGTGTCGTGGCGTTGCGTGCCTCGGCACGACTCCGAAATAGATCGATGGATTGTGGGCCTTCTGATGGCCGGACGAGCAGGTCATCGTCTGCGGGAGCCAAGGGCTCCGCGAGACTGAGAGAGTGCTCGATTGTCGTGGAGGATATCCGGAGTGTGTCGGACGTAAAGTCCATGATTGTGGATGGCGCTGAGAGCGCGGAGACGGAAGGGGACGTGAGACAGAAGCGGTCGGCCTCTTCGTCCCTCGAGCCCGACCATTTAGAGTCGGACACGGAGGCCGAAGGTAAGGCGGCCGCCAAGGTAAGCTCCTTAAGAGGAGATTCGGGGGAGAACTCGACTGAGTCGGACACGTCTGACTGCAGCTTTGAGACAGTCGAGTCGATTTCGACATTGAGGGGTGCGTCGAAGCGCCGGCTTGAAGATGACGATCGCGGAGTCGTTTTGAGGAAAGGACAGACAGCCAAACGAGGCAGGGGCCGGCCACCAACCACCGGCCAGTATATGGGCCTGGCCAAGGCCAAACAGGAGGCCGCGGCTGCCTGTCGCGACGAGATGCGAGCTAGGGCGGAGCTCGAACTCAGCAATTGGGTCGGCAGCACCATGAGACGGAGCCGGAGCAATTCCGCTCTGTCCGGAATCTCGGATGACAGACCGGCCCAAACCCTAGAAGAGGCGGTCCAAACGAACTTGGAGGTCATCCATAGAATTGCCACAAGGTCAAAAAACCTTAAGGGCAGTTTTGTGCATGCTCTCAAAAATTCGGTGGAAGAAATCCGCTCCGCGGTATTGGAGTTAAAAGACAGGTCGTCCTCGGATGAGTCGAGGAGACTACAGGCAGACAACGATCGCCTGAAAAAGGAGATGGACGAGTTGCGCAAGGAGATGAGTGCACTCCGTGTGATGATGGAGCGGCGAGTATCTAGCTGCCCTGTTGCACCTACTGCACCATCTTCGCCATCCTTGGCTCCGGTAATGCGTCCACCGCCAGCTGGAGGACCGGGAGACAACGTGGCCCCCGAGGTTGCTCCGGACTTGGAGACATTCACTCGGACCATCCTGCTCCAAGTGGGCACAATGATGAACGCGAGATTGGAGGCTCTGGAGGACCGCCTCCTACCTCAGGTGCGGCTTCGCCCTCCCCTTGCGGCGGATAGGAAGACAGCACAGAGTCCTGCGGCTGCTCCTGAGGAGCCATCGACTGTTGCTGGGCCGTCCGGGCTGAATGCCGGACCTCCCAAAACCAAAACAGCGGCGAACCCTGCGCCGTCAAGCGCCAAGGGAAAGGGAAAGGGCAAGGGCAAGGGGAGAAAGAAGAAAACGAAGACCGTTTCCAAGCCCGTGCCAACAGATATAACGTCTCGGCCAGTATCACCGCCAACTGAGCCATTAAATGAGGGATGGAACGTGGTGGCTAGTAGGAAAAGGGGGGCAAAGCGCTCTGGCGCAATACGGGCTTCACAGTCTACGAGCCAGCCCCAACAGGCGAAGACGCAGCCGAAGATGCAGGCGAAGGCCGCGACTGGCTATGGAGGAGCAAAGAGGCTACGCCCGCCACGCTCGGCGGCCGTAGTACTAACACTCCAACCCGGAGCAGAAGAAAAAGGCGCTTCGTACGCCAAGGTGATTACTGAGGCTAGAAATAAGGTTGACCTAGCTGGCCTCGAGATTGCGAGCCTACGTTTTAGACGGGCGGCCACTGGAGCGCGAATCCTAGAGGTGCCCGGAAAGGCAAGTGGCGACAAAGCCGATGCGCTTGCCGCCAAACTGCGTGAGACGTTCGGAGAGGGGGTCGTCCGAATATCCAGGCCCACCAAGTCAGCAGAAATGCGCGTAATGGGTCTGGACGATAGTGTCACTCCGGAGGAGGTCGTGGCGGCGGTGGCACGACAAGGCGCCTGCTCACCGGACTTGGTGAAGAGCAGCGATATAAACCGGGGGGCACGCGGTCTAGGGACGGCCTGGGTAAAATGCCCTGTGGCTGCGGCGAAGAAGGTGGCCCAAGGCCGCCTCCGAATAGGGTGGGTCTCAGCCCAAGTTAAATTACTGGAGACGAGACCCATGACGTGCTTCAGGTGCCTAGAGCTGGGACACCTGAGGGTGCACTGTGAATCCGAGGTCGATCGCAGTGACCAGTGTTACCGCTGCGGTCGGCCCGGACATATAGGGTCGCAGTGTGACAGTGCACCGCACTGCACCATCTGTGAGGCGGCCGGTCGTCCGGCACAACATCGAGCGGGGAGCAAGGCCTGCGCCCCCGCCCGAGGCAAGAAGACCAAGAAAGCAGGCACCAAGGCGGCTGTTGATGGCTCTAAGGCCCCCTCACAGCCGCCCCGTCCGAACGGGAATTCTTCGTCGTCGGCAGAGGTGATTTGTATGGACGTGAATAATGGATGACACCTCCATATCCTTCCTTCAGGGTAATCTGAACCACTGCGCCGCGTCTCAGAATCTATTCTTTCAGAGCGTGGCGCAGTGGTCGATTCATGTATCGGTGATATGCGAGCCATACCGGATTGTTCCCGGTTGGCTTGGTGACCTGGACGATCTTGTGGCATTGATCAGTCGAACTTCGGCTGGTGCACCGCCACTGATGAGACCGGAGAGAGGTCGGGGCTTCGTTTCTGCATTTGTGGGCGATATCATGGTGGTCGGGGGGTATTTCTCGCCCAGTCGTAGCCTCGCAGAATTCGAGCAATATTTGCTTGAAGTCGGGGCTCTGATTGGCAGGGTGAACCCCCCTCTTTTGCTGGTCTGCGGGGACTTCAATGCCAAGTCCACGGCGTGGGGGTCTCCGCAGACGTTGCCCAGAGGCGAGACCCTGGAAGATTGGGCGTCGGAGAGAGGCCTGATGGTTCTGAACCGGGGCGAGACCGATACGTGTGTGCGCAGACAGGGTGGCTCGAAGATCGACGTCTCCTTTGCGAGCGCCGCCCTGGCGAGCCGTATCCGGGGATGGCATGTGGCGGAGTATTCGGAGACGCTGTCGGATCACCGTTACATACGGTTTAGCGTCTCCGCAGCCGCGGTGGCCCCTGTGGCCGTGCCCCGGTCCGGATCCGGAGACTGCCCGAGGTGGGCCCTCAAAAAGCTCGACAGGGAGCTGTTAGTGGAGGCTGCGTTGGTGGAGACGTGGGTCTCCGGGTCGTCATCATCAATGGTGGATCAAATAGATGTAGAGGGTGAGACGCTTGCACTCGCGGGTGCCATGACGCGCATCTGTGATGCGTCCATGCCGCGGGCGCGACCGTTCTCGCCCCGGCGCGCGGTGTACTGGTGGGACGCCGAACTCGCGCATCTCAGAGAGGAATGCGTGGGGGCGAGGCGCCAGTACGCCAGACACAGAAGGAGACGGCGTCGTGATGCTGCAGAGGAGGACAGGTTATACTCGGCCTACAGGGATCTCATTAATGCCCTCAAACTGGGTATCTGCAAGGCCAAAGACCAATCAAGGAAAGAGTTACTGGAATCTCTAAACAGTGACCCCTGGGGGAGGCCGTACAGGTTGGTGAGGCGAAAACTGCGTCCATGGGCACCGCCCCTGACGGAGAGTCTCCGGCCGGAGCTCTTGGAACGCACAGTGGAGGCCCTATTTCCGCGCAGGGCTTCGCACATCCCTCCGCCAATGGTACCGCCGTCTGCCTCGACTGCGCGAGAGCCGGACAATGCCGAGGACGCTTCCCCCGAGGTCACCGCGGGTGAGTTGTGGGCTGCCGTGTTTCGGCTCCGTGCCAAAAAAACTACGGCTCCCGGTCTGGATGGCGTGCCCGGTCGGGTATGGGTCATGAGCATGGAGATTCTGGAGGAGAGAGTGAGGGCCCTCTTCAGTGCTATTCTGGCGCAGGGCCGATTCCCCCATCTGTGGAAGACCGGGAAGTTGGTCCTCCTCCACAAAGAGGGTAGGCCGGAGGATTCTCCCTCAGCCTACAGACCAATTGTGCTGCTTGACGAGGCGTGCAAGCTCCTTGAGCGCGTTATCGCTGCGCGCCTCGTCAAGCACCTTACTAGAGTTGGGCCGGACCTCTCCGATGAGCAGTACGGCTTCCGCTGTGGCAGATCCACCCTCGACGCTATCGCGAGGGTGAGGGCCCAGGCGGAAGAAGCGGTGGCCCGGGGTGAAGTGCTGTTGGCGGTGTCACTTGACATCACCAACGCTTTCAACACACTCCCCTGGGCCTGCATCACGGAAGCGCTCAAATATCATGCAGTCCCACAGTATTTGCAGCGCATCGTTGCCAACTACCTATCGGACAGGTCCGTGAGGTACCCAACGCGGGGTGGGTGGTCCGAGGCGGTGATGACGTGCGGTGTTCCACAGGGGTCGGTCTTAGGCCCCCTCTTGTGGAACATCGGCTTTGATTGGGTGCTCCGCGGCTCGAACCTCCGGGGGGTCAGCCTAGTATGCTACGCCGACGATACCCTCGTTACGGCCCGCGGACGCACCTACCGAGATGCCGCGATTTTGGCCACGGCTGGAGTCGCTCACGTCGTCGGGAGGATAAGAATGCTTGGGCTGGAGGTTGCCCTGAACAAATCCGAGGCATTGTGTTTTCACGGTCCTCGGATGGCCCCTCCGGCTCACGCATCCTTGATAGTGGGGGGAACTTCTGTCGCTGTCGGTGGAACGATGAAGTACCTAGGACTCGTCCTCGACAGCCGGTGGAACTTCCACGCCCACTTCGGGCGCCTGGTGCCCAAGTTGATGGGGGCAGTATCTGCGTTGGGTGGGTTACTGCCAAATATTGGTGGACCGGAGGCCAGCTGCCGCCGCCTTTACACGGGGGTTGTTAGGTCAATGGCTTTGTATGGGGCGCCAATATGGGCGAAGGATTTAGATCGCCACAATGTGGCCCTCCTACGCAGACCACAGAGGGTCATGGCAATCAGGGTTTGCCGAGCGTATCGTACGGTGTCGTACGAGGCGGCCTGTCTGTTGGCCAGTACGCCGCCCTGGGACCTCGATGCTGAAGTTTTGGCAGAGGTCCACGATCGTAGGGTTGCGTCGCTGAGAGGGGGACAGACACTTGCGCCAGAGGAACTGCGTCGCTGGAGAGAGCTTCTCCGCGATGGTCTCCTTCGGCGCTGGAACGAAAGATTGGGGGAAGAGCGCCTTTCCCGCCACTGGACAGTACAGGCGATCCTCCCAGTATTCCGGGAGTGGATTGAAAGGAGGTGGGGGCCACTCACCTATCATCTGTCACAGGTGCTCTCCGGGCATGGCTGCTTTGGGGAGTATCTGTGGCGAGTGGCGAAACGGGAGCCCAGGCCAGAGTGCCATCATTGTGCTGGTGCTATAGATACAGCCCGGCACACTCTGGAAGACTGCCCTGCATGGGCTGAACCACGGAGGCAACTCTCCGTGATTGTGGGTGGAAACGTCTCTCTGCCGGCCGTGGTGGCATCCATGGTCGACAGTGAGGCGTCATGGAGGACAGCGCTGACATTCTGCGAACAGGTGATCTCGCAGAAGGAAGCGGCGGAGAGGGCCAGGGAGGAAGATCCCCTCGCTGACCCTCTCCGCCGTCGGAGAGTGGGGCGCCGACGACAGGCACACAATCGTCGACCCCCATAGAGGGCCTCTGGGCGCCGGATATGTGTGGACTAGTCCGGCGCCTGACAGAATAGGTCCTGAGGTGTAAAGCGTTCCCATTTTACAGGAACGCTTCGAGAAAAGATGAGTGGTGAGAGAGGGGGAGCCTTGTACACTTCCCCTCCCTCCCCCCTTCGAGTTGGATCCGACAGTTGAGTTCGGACGACTGCAGACGGAGCTCGCGGACGTGTGCCTCGGCGATTCCCGTGTGTCCGCCCCTAATGCAGAGCGAAGGAACCCCCAGGGTTTTAGTGGGTATGCCGTCTCTTTTACACGACGGAGAGCCCCACACACCCTCGGCCTCCTCTTTACAGGGGCCTTGAGGACGGTGCATAAGGCTGCATTTCCCTGGGTAAAAAAAAAAAAAAAAAAAAAGGTTAGGTTAGGTTAGGTTAGGTTAGGTTAGGTTAGGTTAGGTTAGGTTAGGTTAGGTTAGGTTAGGTTAGGTTAGGTTAGGTTAGGTCTGACGAGGCGAAGCGGCGATCCTGGCAGGAGCTGCTGGAAGGGCTAGAGCGCGATCCGTGGGGCCGCCCGTATCAATGGGCGCGGCAGAAGCTGCGCCCATGGGCACCCCCCGTGACTGCCTCGCTCCAACCGGCTGTTCTCCAGAGGGTGGTGGGAGGGCTGTTCCCCGGTCCTCCGGGAGACGATTTCTCGCCACCTTTCGCTGTTCCCTCGTCGACCGATCTCGCCGAGGTGGAGGAGGAGGAGCCTGCCCCTGTCTCCGAAGGGGAGCTTGGTGCAGCTGTGCTCCGGATGAGGGCCAAGAACACGGTACCCGGGCCAGACGGCATACCGGGCCGTGTGTGGGCTCTCTCCTTGGAGCACCTGGCGCCCGCTCTCAGGGCCCTGTTTGACAGGTGCCTTCGGGAGGGGAAATTCCCCAGGAGATGGAGAAGGGGCAAGCTCGTCCTTATCAGGAAGGAGGGACGTCCCGCGGACGAGCCTTCGGGCTATCGTCCGATAGTGCTGCTCGACGAGGCGGGAAAGCTGTTGGAGAGGGTGATCGCCGCCCGCCTCGTCAAGCACCTCGAGACGTCCGGACCGGACTTGGCGCCCACCCAGTTCGGGTTTCGGAGAGGTCGTTCGACGCTGGACGCCATCTCCCGCGTCCGCGATCTCTCCGAGGAGGCGTGCTCCAGCGGCGGCGTGATGTTGGCGGTGTCTTTAGACATCGCCAACGCTTTCAACACGCTGCCCTGGACCACGATACTCGGTGGTCTGGAGTACCACCGAGTGCCGCCGTATCTGCGCAGGCTCGTCGACGACTACCTCTCCTATAGAGAGGTGGTCTTCCCAACGGTGAGCGGGGAGGGTCGGAGCCCCATGGCGCGCGGCGTCCCTCAGGGGTCTGTTTTAGGGCCCCTGCTGTGGAACGTCGGTTACGATTGGGCCCTCCGTGGCCGTGGTCTTCATGGCGTCGGCGTCGTTTGTTACGCCGACGACACGCTGGTCACCGCCCGGGGTGGCACCTACAGGGAGGCGGCAATCCTCGCCACGGCCGGAGTCGCGATGGTCGTGGCCAGGATCAGGAGGCTGGGTCTGGAGGTGGCGCTCCACAAATCGGAGGCCATATGCTTCCATGGTCCCCGACGAGCGCCACCTGCAGACTCATCGATAGTGGTGGGAGGAACCTCCATCCCCGTCAGGACGACGCTGAAGTATCTCGGCGTCGTCCTTGATAGCCGATGGAGGTTCGAGGCGCACATGCGGCGACTGTCCCCCAAATTGTTGGGGGCAGCCGGCGCATTGAGTCGCCTCCTCCCCAATCTTGGGGGTGGGGAGGGCAGCTGCCGCCGCCTCTATACAGCGGTGGTCAGCTCGATGGCCCTATACGGAGCCCCCATATGGTCCGGGGGACTCGATCGGCGGGAGACTGCCTTGCTGATTGCAGCCCAACGGACCATGGCAGTGAGAG
Organism: Plagodis dolabraria; assembly: GCA_963854805.1. Classification (NCBI taxonomy): domain Eukaryota; kingdom Metazoa; phylum Arthropoda; class Insecta; order Lepidoptera; family Geometridae; genus Plagodis; species Plagodis dolabraria. The sequence continues at coordinate 13,147 of CAWLAX010000027.1, read as the reverse complement.
TGTGCCGGGGCTATCGGACACTTTCACACGAGGTGGCGTGCGCCCTCGCTGGCCTGCTCCCCTGGGACCTTGAGGCCGAAGTCTTGGCCTCGGTCTACCGCCGCAGAGTGCGCGCGCGGGAGCGGGACGAGCGACCGGCGCCGCGGGAGTTAGCGCATTGGCGCAACAACGCCAGGGCGTTGGCTCTCGAGAGGTGGGAGGGACGGCTCCTCGACGGGTCCACTCAGAGGGGGGATAGCAGTCGACGACTCCTCGACGCTATCCAGCCCGTTCTCCGAGAGTGGATCGATCGGAGACATGGGAGGCTCTCATTTCGGCTGACGCAGGTGCTCTCGGGACATGGCTGTTTCGGGAGTTACCTGCATCGAATCGCCCGGAGAGAAGCCTCCCCGGCATGCCATCAGTGCGGCTACCTGGTAGACACCGCCCAGCACGCGCTGGAGGCATGTCCAGGAGGAGCAGCACCACGACAAGCTCTGGTCGCGGTCGTGGGGGGGGACCTCTCATTGCCGACCATCCTCGCCAGGATGGTCGCCGATGAGAGCTGTTGGGAGGCAGTGGCCTCCTTCTGCGAGATTATTGTCTCGCAGAGGGAGGCAGCGGAGCGTGAGAGGGAGAGAGATCCTCTCTCTCTTCCGCTCCGGAGAGCGCGGACACGGCGGCGGGCTAATCGAGCCCGCACTCCGTCTCCGCTGAGAGGGCCTGGGTCGTCGGATGCGGGGGCATCCGGCACCCTTCAGAGATAGGTCCTCTCGCGATGGTGACGCCCCCTCCGTGTTCGGGGGGCGTCACACGAGGTGGAGGGGTGTTCCTATTGACACCCCTCACCGAGGAGAGCCCGCCACTTTACAGCGGGCAGCGGCGTCGACGGGGGCTGCGGTATTGAATAGCTGGCGGTCCCGTGCCCCCCGTCTTCAGTCGACGACGTCGGAACACCGTGGTGGTTTTAGACGGTATGGGTGCCTTCTGCACCGAGCCCGTCATATCCCGTCTGCCCCCCCAGCAGGCGGGAATGCGTAAATGCATTTCCCCACGAAAAAAAAAAAAAAAAAAAAAAAAAAAAAGGTTAGGTTAGGTTGGGCGGGTCTGGGTTTATTCATTAATAGTTGCTTTGCCTAGCTTGCATGCTTTGCGCTGCTTGTTTCGGATAAACTCAGGCCTTCCTTACTCATCCCGGATGGGTAAGGAGGCAAGGGTCTTAGGGGAGAGCGCAAGTCGTGATGATCCCTAAGGCAAGTCTGACGGATACCTTCCCGTGGTGCTGCCCGTTATTGGTTTGTTTCCTTCTGAAACAAACGTAACAGAACACCGTCAGGCGCCGCGTCATCTCATCTCATTTGTTTCGTTCTCACCGGTCCCATTTCTTCTCACCCCATTTTCTATCATCTTTTCTTGTCTCCCCTCGCTTCGTATCTCCATTCCGGAGAGCTGAACTGTGGTGTGAGACGAGAATTCGTCTCATTTCGTTTCGTTTCATTCGCTTCCCATTTGTCCCACTTCGTTCATTTCACCCCCATTGTCTCATCTCTTTTCACCTCATCCCAATCCTAAGTTCGATACTCGGCGATGGGATGAATGGCTGCAGGGTGTGCAGTCGCAAGAGTATCACAGGGCCGCTACGCCCCTAAACTGGCAAAACTTAAAATGGCTGGTTGTAACAGAAAAAATCTACCCCAGGCGGGTACGTCGGCTTTAGCCGGGAAATCCCGCTCCTCTACGGAGGACTGCCCCTCGTATTCTGGGGGGGGCACCAACCGCTTTTCTCTTTTACAAATTAACGACTTTGGCTTAGATAAGGACACTGATTGTGCTTACGAAAAGGATTTCAAGACAGGGCTGGCACTAAGTCAGCAACCGGAGGAGAAAACAAGAGGTGTCGTGGCGTTGCGTGCCTCGGCACGACTCCGAAATAGATCGATGGATTGTGGGCCTTCTGATGGCCGGACGAGCAGGTCATCGTCTGCGGGAGCCAAGGGCTCCGCGAGACTGAGAGAGTGCTCGATTGTCGTGGAGGATATCCGGAGTGTGTCGGACGTAAAGTCCATGATTGTGGATGGCGCTGAGAGCGCGGAGACGGAAGGGGACGTGAGACAGAAGCGGTCGGCCTCTTCGTCCCTCGAGCCCGACCATTTAGAGTCGGACACGGAGGCCGAAGGTAAGGCGGCCGCCAAGGTAAGCTCCTTAAGAGGAGATTCGGGGGAGAACTCGACTGAGTCGGACACGTCTGACTGCAGCTTTGAGACAGTCGAGTCGATTTCGACATTGAGGGGTGCGTCGAAGCGCCGGCTTGAAGATGACGATCGCGGAGTCGTTTTGAGGAAAGGACAGACAGCCAAACGAGGCAGGGGCCGGCCACCAACCACCGGCCAGTATATGGGCCTGGCCAAGGCCAAACAGGAGGCCGCGGCTGCCTGTCGCGACGAGATGCGAGCTAGGGCGGAGCTCGAACTCAGCAATTGGGTCGGCAGCACCATGAGACGGAGCCGGAGCAATTCCGCTCTGTCCGGAATCTCGGATGACAGACCGGCCCAAACCCTAGAAGAGGCGGTCCAAACGAACTTGGAGGTCATCCATAGAATTGCCACAAGGTCAAAAAACCTTAAGGGCAGTTTTGTGCATGCTCTCAAAAAGTCGGTGGAAGAAATCCGCTCCGCGGTATTGGAGTTAAAAGACAGGTCGTCCTCGGATGAGTCGAGGAGACTACAGGCAGACAACGATCGCCTGAAAAAGGAGATGGACGAGTTGCGCAAGGAGATGAGTGCACTCCGTGTGATGATGGAGCGGCGAGTATCTAGCTGCCCTGTTGCACCTACTGCACCATCTTCGCCATCCTTGGCTCCGGTAATGCGTCCACCGCCAGCTGGAGGACCGGGAGACAACGTGGCCCCCGAGGTTGCTCCGGACTTGGAGACATTCACTCGGACCATCCTGCTCCAAGTGGGCACAATGATGAACGCGAGATTGGAGGCTCTGGAGGACCGCCTCCTACCTCAGGTGCGGCTTCGCCCTCCCCTTGCGGCGGATAGGAAGACAGCACAGAGTCCTGCGGCTGCTCCTGAGGAGCCATCGACTGTTGCTGGGCCGTCCGGGCTGAATGCCGGACCTCCCAAAACCAAAACAGCGGCGAACCCTGCGCCGTCAAGCGCCAAGGGAAAGGGAAAGGGCAAGGGCAAGGGGGGAAAGAAGAAAACGAAGACCGTCTCCAAGCCCCTGCCAACAGATATAACGTCTCGGCCAGTATCACCGCCAACTGAGCCATTAAATGAGGGATGGAACGTGGTGGCTAGTAGGAAAAGGGGGGCAAAGCGCTCTGGCGCAATACGGGCTTCACAGTCTACGAGCCAGCCCCAACAGGCGAAGACGCAGCCGAAGATGCAGGCGAAGGCCGCGACTGGCTATGGAGGAGCAAAGAGGCTACGCCCGCCACGCTCGGCGGCCGTAGTACTAACACTCCAACCCGGAGCAGAAGAAAAAGGCGCTTCGTACGCCAAGGTGATTACTGAGGCTAGAAATAAGGTTGACCTAGCTGGCCTCGAGATTGCGAGCCTACGTTTTAGACGGGCGGCCACTGGAGCGCGAATCCTAGAGGTGCCCGGAAAGGCAAGTGGCGACAAAGCCGATGCGCTTGCCGCCAAACTGCGTGAGACGTTCGGAGAGGGGGTCGTCCGAATATCCAGGCCCACCAAGTCCGCAGAAATGCGCGTAATGGGTCTGGACGATAGTGTCACTCCGGAGGAGGTCGTGGCGGCGGTGGCACGACAAGGCGCCTGCTCACCGGACTTGGTGAAGAGCAGCGATATAAACCGGGGGGCACGCGGTCTAGGGACGGCCTGGGTAAAATGCCCTGTGGCTGCGGCGAAGAAGGTGGCCCAAGGCCGCCTCCGAATAGGGTGGGTCTCAGCCCAAGTTAAATTACTGGAGACGAGACCCATGAGGTGCTTCAGGTGCCTAGAGCTGGGACACCTGAGGGTGCACTGTGAATCCGAGGTCGATCGCAGTGACCAGTGTTACCGCTGCGGTCGGCCCGGACATATAGGGTCGCAGTGTGACAGTGCACCGCACTGCACCATCTGTGAGGCGGCCGGTCGTCCGGCACAACATCGAGCGGGGAGCAAGGCCTGCGCCCCCGCCCGAGGCAAGAAGACCAAGAAAGCAGGCACCAAGGCGGCTGTTGATGGCTCTAAGGCCCCCTCACAGCCGCCCCGTCCGAACGGGAATTCTTCGTCGTCGGCAGAGGTGATTTGTATGGACGTGAATAATGGATGACACCTCCATATCCTTCCTTCAGGGTAATCTGAACCACTGCGCCGCGTCTCAGAATCTATTCTTTCAGAGCGTGGCGCAGTGGTCGATTCATGTATCGGTGATATGCGAGCCATACCGGATTGTTCCCGGTTGGCTTGGTGACCTGGACGATCTTGTGGCATTGATCAGTCGAACTTCGGCTGGTGCACCGCCACTGATGAGACCGGAGAGAGGTCGGGGCTTCGTTTCTGCATTTGTGGGCGATATCATGGTGGTCGGGGGGTATTTCTCGCCCAGTCGTAGCCTCGCAGAATTCGAGCAATATTTGCTTGAAGTCGGGGCTCTGATTGGCAGGGTGAACCCCCCTCTTTTGCTGGTCTGCGGGGACTTCAATGCCAAGTCCACGGCGTGGGGGTCTCCGCAGACGTTGCCCAGAGGCGAGACCCTGGAAGATTGGGCGTCGGAGAGAGGCCTGATGGTTCTGAACCGGGGCGAGGCCGATACGTGTGTGCGCAGACAGGGTGGCTCGAAGATCGACGTCTCCTTTGCGAGCGCCGCCCTGGCGAGCCGTATCCGGGGATGGCATGTGGCAGAGTATTCGGAGACGCTGTCGGATCACCGTTACATACGGTTTAGCGTCTCCGCAGCCGCGGTGGCCCCTGTGGCCGTGCCCCGGTCCGGATCCGGAGACTGCCCGAGGTGGGCCCTCAAAAAGCTCGACAGGGAGCTGTTAGTGGAGGCTGCGTTGGTGGAGACGTGGGTCTCCGGGTCGTCATCATCAATGGTGGATCAAATAGATGTAGAGGGTGAGACGCTTGCACTCGCGGGTGCCATGACGCGCATCTGTGATGCGTCCATGCCGCGGGCGCGACCGTTCTCGCCCCGGCGCGCGGTGTACTGGTGGGACGCCGAACTCGCGCATCTCAGAGAGGAATGCGTGGGGGCGAGGCGCCAGTACGCCAGACACAGAAGGAGACGGCGTCGTGATGCTGCAGAGGAGGACAGGTTATACTCGGCTTACAGGGATCTCATTAATGCCCTCAAACTGGGTATCTGCAAGGCCAAAGACCATTCAAGGAAAGAGTTACTGGAATCTCTAAACAGTGACCCCTGGGGGAGGCCGTACAGGTTGGTGAGGCGAAAACTGCGTCCATGGGCACCGCCCCTGACGGAGAGTCTCCGGCCGGAGTTCTTGGAACGCACAGTGGAGGCCCTATTTCCGCGCAGGGCTGCGCACATCCCTCCGCCAATGGTACCGCCGTCTGCCTCGACTGCGCGAGAGCCGGACAATGCCGAGGACGCTTCCCCCGAGGTCACCGCGGGTGAGTTGTGGGCTGCCGTGTTTCGGCTCCGTGCCAAAAAAACTACGGCTCCCGGGCTGGATGGCGTGCCCGGTCGGGTATGGGTCATGAGCATGGAGATTCTGGAGGAGAGAGTGAGGGCCCTCTTCAGTGCTATTCTGGCGCAGGGCCGATTCCCCCATCTGTGGAAGACCGGGAAGTTGGTCCTCCTCCACAAAGAGGGTAGGCCGGAGGATTCTCCCTCAGCCTACAGACCAATTGTGCTGCTTGACGAGTCGTGCAAGCTCCTTGAGCGCGTTATCGCTGCGCGCCTCGTCAAGCACCTTACTAGAGTTGGGCCGGACCTCTCCGATGAGCAGTACGGCTTCCGCTGTGGCAGATCCACCCTCGACGCTATCGCGAGGGTGAGGGCCCAGGCGGAAGAAGCGGTGGCCCGGGGTGAAGTGCTGTTGGCGGTGTCACTTGACATCACCAACGCTTTCAACACACTCCCCTGGGCCTGCATCACGGAAGCGCTCAAATATCATGCAGTCCCACAGTATTTGCAGCGCATCGTTGCCAACTACCTATCGGACAGGTCCGTGAGGTACCCAACGCGGGGTGGGTGGTCCGAGGCGGTGATGACGTGCGGTGTTCCACAGGGGTCGGTCTTAGGCCCCCTCTTGTGGAACATCGGCTTTGATTGGGTGCTCCGTGGCTCGAACCTCCGGGGGGTCAGCCTAGTATGCTACGCCGACGATACCCTCGTTACGGCCCGCGGACGCACCTACCGAGATGCCGCGATTTTGGCCACGGCTGGAGTCGCTCACGTCGTCGGGAGGATAAGAATGCTTGGGCTGGAGGTTGCCCTGATCAAATCCGAGGCATTGTGTTTTCACGGTCCTCGGATGGCCCCTCCGGCTCACGCATCCTTGATAGTGGGGGGAACTTCTGTCGCTGTCGGTGGAACGATGAAGTACCTAGGACTCGTCCTCGACAGCCGGTGGAACTTCCACGCCCACTTCGGGCGCCTGGTGCCCAAGTTGATGGGGGCAGTATCTGCGTTGGGTGGGTTACTGCCAAATATTGGTGGACCGGAGGCCAGCTGCCGCCGCCTTTACACGGGGGTTGTCAGGTCAATGGCTTTGTATGGGGCGCCAATATGGGCGAAGGATTTAGATCGCCACAATGTGGCCCTCCTACGCAGACCACAGAGGGTCATGGCAATCAGGGTTTGCCGAGCGTATCGTACGGTGTCGTACGAGGCGGCCTGTCTGTTGGCCAGTACGCCGCCCTGGGACCTCGATGCTGAAGTTTTGGCAGAGGTCCACGATCGTAGGGTTGCGTCGCTGAGAGGGGGACAGACACTTGCGCCAGAGGAACTGCGTCGCTGGAGAGAGCTTCTCCGCGATGGTCTCCTTCGGCGCTGGAACGAAAGATTGGGGGAAGAGCGCCTTTCCCGCCACTGGACAGTACAGGCGATCCTCCCAGTATTCCGGGAGTGGATTGAAAGGAGGTGGGGGCCACTCACCTATCATCTGTCACAGGTGCTCTCCGGGCATGGCTGCTTTGGGGAGTATCTGTGGCGAGTGGCGAAACGGGAGCCCAGGCCAGAGTGCCATCATTGTGCTGGTGCTATAGATACAGCCCGGCACACTCTGGAAGACTGCCCTGCATGGGCTGAACCACGGAGGCAACTCTCCGTGATTGTGGGTGGAAACGTCTCTCTGCCGGCCGTGGTGGCATCCATGGTCGACAGTGAGGCGTCATGGAGGACAGCGCTGACATTCTGCGAACAGGTGATCTCGCAGAAGGAAGCGGCGGAGAGGGCCAGGGAGGAAGATCCCCTCGCTGACCCTCTCCGCCGTCGGAGAGTGGGGCGCCGACGACAGGCACACAATCGTCGACCCCCATAGAGGGCCTCTGGGCGCCGGATATGTGTGGACTAGTCCGGCGCCTGACAGAATAGGTCCTGAGGTGTAAAGCGTTCCCATTTTACAGGAACGCTTCGAGAAAAGATGAGTGGTGAGAGAGGGGGAGCCTTGTACACTTCCCCTCCCTCCCCCCTTCGAGTTGGATCCGACAGTTGAGTTCGGACGACTGCAGACGGAGCTCGCGGACGTGTGCCTCGGCGATTCCCGTGTGTCCGCCCCTAATGCAGAGCGAAGGAACCCCCAGGGTTTTAGTGGGTATGCCGTCTCTTTTACACGACGGAGAGCCCCACACACCCTCGGCCTCCTCTTTACAGGGGCCTTGAGGACGGTGCATAAGGCTGCATTTCCCTGGGTAAAAAAAAAAAAAAAAAAAAAAAAAAAGGTTAGGTTAGGTTAGGTTAGGTTAGGTTAGGTTAGGTTAGGTTAGGTTAGGTTAGGTTAGGTTAGGTTAGGTTAGGTTAGGTTAGGTTAGGTTAGGTTAGGTTAGGTTAGGTTAGGTTAGGTTAGGTTAGGTTAGGTTAGGTTAGGTTAGGTTAGGTTAGGTTAGGTTAGGTTAGGTTAGGTTAGGTTAGGTTAGGTTAGGTTAGGTTAGGTTAGGTTAGGTTAGGTTAGGTTAGGTTAGGTTAGGTTAGGTTAGGTTAGGTTAGGTTAGGTTAGGTTAGGTTAGGTTAGGTTAGGTTAGGTTAGG
>CAWLAX010000026.1:0-80000 GCA_963854805.1 Plagodis dolabraria | reverse complement strand
AACTAGGCAATTGTTTGATTTTTTTTCTCTTAATTTCACTCAAAAACAAGGCAATTGTTTGATTTTCACATGAATTTAACACCGACCGACAAAAAGTTTGATTTCTTTCAATATTTTTTTTTTCTGAATTTCACTCAAAATCAAGGCAATTGTTTGATTTTTTTTTCTCTTAATTTCACTCATAAACAAGGCAATTGTTTGATTTTCATATGAATTTAACACCGACCGACAAAAAGTTTGATTTCTTTCAATTTTTTTTTTCTGAATTTCACTCAAAATCAAGGCAATTGTTTGATTTTTTTTTCTCTTAATTTCACTCAAAAACAAGGCAATTGTTTGATTTTCACATGAATTTAACACCGACCGACAAAAAGTTTGATTTCTTTCATTTTTTTTTTCTAAATTTCACTCAATAACCAGGCAATTGTTTGATTTTTTTTTTCTCTTAATTTACTCAAAAACAAGGCAATTGTTTGATTTTCACATGAATTTAACACCGACCGACAAAAGTTTGATTTCGTTCAATTTTTTTTTTCTGAATTTCACTCAAAAACAAGGCAATTGTTTGATTTTTTTTCTCTTAATTTCACTCAAAAACAAGGCAATTGTTTGATTTTCACATGAATTTAACACCGACCGACAAAAAGTTTGTTTTCTTTCAATATTTTTTTTTTCTGAATTTCACTCAAAAACAAGGCAATTGTTTGATTTTTTTTTTCTCTTAATTTCACTCAAAAACAAGGCAATTGTTTGATTTTCACATGAATTTAACACCGACCGACAAAAAGTTTGATTTGTTTCAATATTTTTTTTTTCTGAATTTCACTCAAAAACACGGCAATTAAGGATATTGGCTATAGCCTAAATTATAACAAGTTGGCAATGATCACTAACCCTCTCAGGCAATTATTTATATTCTGCTCCGTTGACATTTCAGGTTTGGATACATACTGGATGTATGATGCTGCCGCTCAAAAGCTGTTATGTTTGCCCGCCCGCCGCTGATTGCTTTCGTCTATTTTAACATGGTAAGTGTCAAAAGCAAATTTTATATATAGTATAATATATTCATAGTCTTCTTTGGCCAAACAAAAATCCATTTACCAGTGGAACAATCGATTTTATTTGTTCCATAATAGTTATAGGGGACCACCGTGTCTGTCTGTCTGTCTGACCTTTGAAGGGCAGCCATGTTTGGAACTGTAATGTGTAGCCGAAGTGAAATTTTCACAAAAGTCTCACCAAGTGTCTGAAACGAAAATTGGCGATAAATTACTTACGTTAATAGATTGCTAATAAATTTTCAAACGCAGATTGGTGGGTTGCTGAAACCTTCAAAAACTGACTGTTTGTCAACACTGTTACCAAGTTAATTAACATTAACTAGCTAATAAATTGCCACATGTCCATGTGATATTATTTATCAAATTCATATTATTGAGAACAACTAATTATTAAGTTATGTATAAGTGTTACATAATATTTTGATATATGACTGTGTGTGTGTTTAATCTGTAAACTCCATAGAAATGGTAAACATTCTACATTTACATAATATTAACTTTTTCATAAATTACACTGTCATCAGGGTGGAACTAAATTAACAGTAACAATTTTGTAAATTGCATAAGGATCGCATTGAAATATTTGATTGTTGAGAGGCTATTTGTTTTTCAATAATTATAATATGCACTGATCAATACACTATACAATAATATATAACTTGATCCATCCTCCGCTCTTGTATTTATTCGCTTACAAATTATTTATTATAACCGTCATCTCGATATTCGAAACGTTCGAAACGTAGCTCGTCGTGTGTGGCTCGTAAATGTAAACAAGAAGCGTGTGCGATATCATTATTAATGCATAGTTATACGTACAAAAACAAGGCAATTGTTTGATTTTTTTTTCTCTTAATTTCACTCAAAAACAAGGCAATTGTTTGATTTTCACATGAATTTAACACCGACCGACAAAAAGTTTGTTTTCTTTCAATATTATTTTTTTCTGAATTTCACTCAAAAACAAGGCAATTGTTCGATATTTTTTTTCTCTTAATTTCACTCCAAAACAAGGCAATTGTTTGATTTTCACATGAATTTAACACCGACCGACATAAAGTTTGATTTCTTTCAATTTTTTTTTTTCTGAATTTCACTCAAAAACAAGGCAATTGTGTGATTTTTTTTTCTCTTAATTTCACTCAAAAACAAGGCAATCGTTTGATTTTCACATGAATTTAACACCGACCGACAAAAAGTTTGATTTCTTTCAATATTTTTTTTTTCTGAATTTCACTCAAAATCAAGGCAATTGTTTGATTTTTTTTTTCTCTTAATTTCACTCAAAAACAAGGCAATTGTTTGATTTTTTTTTTCTCTTAATTTCACTCAAAAACAAGGCAATTAAGGATATTGGCTATAGTCTAAATTATAACAAGTTGGCAATGATCACTAACCATCTCACGCAATTATTTATATTCTGCTCCGTTGACATTTCAGGTTTGGATACATACTGGATGTATGATGCTGCCGATCAAAAGCTGTTATGTTTGCCCGCCCGCCGCTGATTGCTTTCGTCTATTTTAACATGGTAAGTGTCAAAAGCAAATTTTATATATAGTATAATATATTCATAGTCTTCTTTGGCCAAACAAAAATCCATTTACCAGTGGAACAATCGATTTTATTTGTTCCATAATAGAAATAGGGGACAACCGTGTCTGTCTGTCTGTCTGACCTTTGAAGGGCAGCCATGTTTGGAACTGTAATGTGTAGCCGAAGTGAAATTTTCACAAAAATCTCACCAAGTGTCTGAAACGAAAATTAGCGATAAATTACCTACGTTAATAGATTGCTAATACATTTTCAAACGCAGATTGGTGGGTTGCTGAAACCTTCAAAAACTGACTGTTTGTCAACACTGTTACCAAGTTAATTAACATTAACTAGTTAATAAATTGCCACATGTCCATGTGATATTATTTATCAAATTCATATTATTGAGAACAACTAATTATTAAGTTATGTATAAGTGTTACATAATATTTTGATATATGACTGTGTGTGTGTTTAATCTGTAAACTCCATAGAAATGGTAAACATTCTACATTTACATAATATTAACTTTTTCATAAATTACACTGCCATCAGGGTGGAACTAAATTAACAGTTACAATTTTGTAAATTGCATAAGGATCGCATTGAAATATTTGATTGTTGAGAGGCTATTTGTTTTTCAATAATTATAATATGCACTGATCAATACACTATACAATAATATATAACTTGATCCATCCTCCGCTCTTGTATTTATTCGCTTACAAATTATTTATTATAACCGTCATCTCGATATTCGAAACGTTCGAAACGTAGCTCGTCGTGTGTGGCCCGTAAATGTAAACAAGAAGCGTGTGCGATATCATTATTAATGCATAGTTATACGTACAAAAACAAGGCAATTGTTTGATTTTTTTTTCTCTTAATTTCACTCAAAAACAAGGCAATTGTTTGATTTTCACATGAATTTAACACCGACCGACAAAAAGTTTGTTTTCTTTCAATATTATTTTTTTCTGAATTTCACTCAAAAACAAGGCAATTGTTCGATATTTTTTTTCTCTTAATTTCACTCCAAAACAAGGCAATTGTTTGATTTTCACATGAATTTAACACCGACCGACAAAAAGTTTGATTTCTTTCAATTTTTTTTTTTCTGAATTTCACTCAAAAACAAGGCAATTGTGTGATTTTTTTTTCTCTTAATTTCACTCAAAAACAAGGCAATCGTTTGATTTTCACATGAATTTAACACCGACCGACAAAAAGTTTGTTTTCTTTCAATATTATTGTTTTCTGAATTTCACTCAAAAACAAGGCAATTGTTCGATATTTTTTTTCTCTTAATTTCACTCCAAAACAAGGCAATTGTTTGATTTTCACATGAATTTAACACCGACCGACAAAAAGTTTGATTTCTTTCAATTTTTTTTTTTCTGAATTTCACTCAAAAACAAGGCAATTGTGTGATTTTTTTTTCTCTTAATTTCACTCAAAAACAAGGCAATCGTTTGATTTTCACATGAATTTAACACCGACCGACAAAAAGTTTGATTTCTTTCAATATTTTTTTTTCTGAATTTCACTCAAAATCAAGGCAATTGTTCGAAATTTTTTTTCTCTTAATTTCACTCCAAAACAAGGCAATTGTTTGATTTTCACATGAATTTAACACCGACCGACAAAAAGTTTGATTTCTTTCAATTTTTTTTTTCTGAATTTCACTCAAAAACAAGGCAATTGTGTGATTTTTTTTTCTCTTAATTTCACTCAAAAACAAGGCAATCGTTTGATTTTCACATGAATTTAACACCGACCGACAAAAAGTTTGATTTCTTTCAATTTTTTTCTGAATTTCACTCAAAAGCAAGGCAATTGTTTGATTTTTTTTTCTCTTAATTTCACTCAAAAACAAGGCAATTGTTTGATTTTTTTTTCTCTTAATTACACTCATAAACAAGGCAATTGTTTGATTTTCACATGAATTTAACACCGACCGACAAAAAGTTTGATATCTTTCATTTTTTTTTTCTGAATTTCACTCAAAAACTAGGCAATTGTTTGATTTTTTTTCTCTTAATTTCACTCAAAAACAAGGCAATTGTTTGATTTTCACATGAATTTAACACCGACCGACAAAAAGTTTGATTTCTTTCAATATTTTTTTTTTCTGAATTTCACTCAAAATCAAGGCAATTGTTCTTAATTTCACTCATAAACAAGGCAATTGTTTGATTTTCATATGAATTTAACACCGACCGACAAAAAGTTTGATTTCTTTCAATTTTTTTTTTCTGAATTTCACTCAAAATCAAGGCAATTGTTTGATTTTTTTTTCTCTTAATTTCACTCAAAAACAAGGCAATTGTTTGATTTTATTTTCTCTTAATTTCACTCAAAAACAAGGCAATGGTTTGATTTTTTTTTCTCTTAATTTCACTCAAAAACAAGGCAATTGTTTGATTTTCACATGAATTTAACACCGACCGACAAAAAGTTTGATTTCATTCAATATTTTTTTTTTCTGAATTTCACTCAAAAACAAGGCAATTGTTTGATTTTTTTTTTTTCTTAATTTCACTTAAAAACAAAGCAATTGTTTGATTTTCACATGAATTTAACACCGACCGACAAAAAGTTTGATTTCTTTCATTTTTTTTTTCTGAATTTCACTCAAAAACAAGGCAATTGTTTGATTTTTTTTTCTCTTAATTTCACTTAAAAACAAAGCAATTGTTTGATTTTCACATGAATTTAACACCGACCGACAAAAAGTTTGATTTCTTTCATTTTTTTTTTCTGAATTTCACTCAAAAACAAGGCAATTGTTTGATTTTTTTTTCTCTTAATTTCACTCAAAAACAAGGCAATTGTTTGATTTTCACATGAATTTAACACCGACCGACAAAAAGTTTGATTTCTTTCAATATTTTTTTTTTCTGAATTTCACTCAAAATCAAGGCAATTGTTTGATTTTATTTTCTCTTAATTTCACTCAAAAACAAGGCAATGGTTTGATTTTTTTTTCTCTTAATTTCACTCAAAAACAAGGCAATTGTTTGATTTTCACATGAATTTAACAACGACCGACAAAAAGTTTGATTTCTTTCAATTTTTTTTTTTTCTGAATTTCACTCAAAAACAAGGCAATTAAGGATATTGGCTATAGTCTTAATTATAACAAGTTGGCAATGATCACTAACCATCTCACGCAATTATTTATATTCTGCTCCGTTGACATTTCAGGTTTGGATAGATACTGGATGTATGATGCTGCCGATCAAAAGCTGTTATGTTTGCCCGCCCGCCGCTGATTGCTTTCGTCTATTTTAACATGGTAAGTGTCAAAAGCAAATTTTATATATAGTATAATATATTCATAGTCTTCTTTGGCCAAACAAAAATCCATTTACCAGTGGAACAATCGATTTTATTTGTTCCATAATAGTTATAGGGGACCACCGTGTCTGTCTGTCTGTCTGACCTTTGAAGGGCAGCCATGTTTGGAACTGTAATGTGTAGCCGAAGTGAAATTTTCACAAAAGTCTAATTAAGTGTCTGAAACGAAAATTATCGATAAATTACCTACGTTAATAGATTGCTAATACATTTTCAAACGCAGATTGGTTGGTTGCTGAAACCTTCAAAAACTGACTGTTTGTCAACACTGTTATCAAGTTAATTAACATTAACTAGCTAATAAATTGCCACATGTCCATGTGATATTATTAATCAAATTCATATTATTGAGAACAACTAATTATCAAGTTATGTATAAGTGTTACATAATATTTTGATATATGACTGTGTGTGTGTTTAATCTGTTAACTCCATAGAAATGGTAAACATTCTACATTTACATAATATTAACTTTTTCATAAATTACACTGCCATCAGGGTGGAACTAAATTAACAGTAACAATTTTGTAAATTGCATAAGGATCGCATTGGAATATTTGATTGTTGAAAGGCTATTTGTTTTTCAATAATTATAATATGCACTGATCAATACACTATACAATAATATATAACTTGATCCATCCTCCGCTCTTGTATTTATTCGCTTACAAATTATTTATTATAACCGTCATCTCGATATTCGAAACGTTCGAAACGTAGCTCGTCGTGTGTGGCCCGTAAATGTAAACAAAAAGCGTGTGCGATATCATTATTAATGCATAGTTATACGTAACCATAACAATAGTTAAAAATTACCTACACGGCGGTGGAAGTGACAATTACAATTTGAATCACCGCGACATGTAAATTTCTAGCACATCAGAGATCAGCGTTGAAATGGTCAATCGGCATTAGTAAGCAGCGGCTAAATTGTACAATTGAAATTAATAGGTATGCCATATATAACAGGCACCTGTTTAATTTTCACATTAATTAAAAACCAACGGACAAAATATTTTTTTTTTCCATAATTACACTGAAAAACAGGCAATTGTTTGATTTTCACATGAATTGAACACCGACCGACAAAAAATTTTATTTCTTTCAATATTATTTTTTTCTGAATTTCACTCAAAATCAAGGCAATTGTTTGATTTTTTTTTCTCTTAATTTCACTCAAAAACAAGGCAATTGTTTGATTTTCACATGAATTTAACACCGACCGACAAAAAGTTGGATTTCTTTCATTTTTTTTTTCCGAATTTCACTCAAAAACAAGGCAATTAAGGATATTGGCTATAGTCTAAATTATAACAAGTTGGCAATGATCACTAACCCTCTCAGGCAATTATTTATATTCTGCTCCGTTGACATTTCAGGTTTGGATACATACTGGATGTATGATGCTGCCGCTCAAAAGCTGTTATGTTTGCCCGCCCGCCGCTGATTGCTTTCGTCTATTTTAACATGGTAAGTGTCAAAAGCAAATTTTATATATAGTATAATATATTCATAGTCTTCTTTGGCCAAACAAAAATCCATTTACCAGTGGAACAATCGATTTTATTTGTTCCATAATAGTTATAGGGGACCACCGTGTCTGTCTGTCTGTCTGACCTTTGAAGGGCAGCCATGTTTGGAACTGTAATGTGTAGCCGAAGTGAAATTTTCACAAAAGTCTCACCAAGTGTCTGAAACGAAAATTAGCGATAAATTACCTACGTTAATAGATTGCTAATACATTTTTAAACGCAGATTGGTGGGTTGCTGAAACCTTCAAAAACTGACTGTTTGTCAACACTGTTATCAAGTTAATTAACATTAACTAGCTTATAAATTGCCACATGTCCATGTGATATTATTAATCAAATTCATATTATTGAGAACAACTAATTATCAAGTTATGTATAAGTGTTACATAATATTTTGATATATGACTGTGTGTGTGTTTAATCTGTTAACTCCATAGAAATGGTAAACATTCTACATTTACATAATATTAACTTTTTCATAAATTACACTGCCATCAGGGTGGAACTAAATTAACAGTTACAATTTTGTAAATTGCATAAGGATCGCATTGAAATATTTGATTGTTGAGAGGCTATTTGTTTTTCAATAATTATAATATGCACTGATCAATACACTATACAATAATATATAACTTGATCCATCCTCCGCTCTTGTATTTATTCGCTTACAAATTATTTATTATAACCGTCATCTCGATATTCGAAACGTTCGAAACGTAGCTCGTCGTGTGTGGCCCGTAAATGTAAACAAGAAGCGTGTGCGATATCATTATTAATGCATAGTTATACGTAACCATAACAATAGTTAAAAATTACCTACACGGCGGTGGAAGTGACAATTACAATTTGAATCACCGCGACATGTAAATTTCTAGCACATCAGAGATCAGCGTTGAAATGTTAAATTGTTCCATAATAGAAATAGGGGACCACCGTGTCTGTCTGTCTGTCTGACCTTTGAAGGGCAGCCATGTTTGGAACTGTAATGTGTAGCCGTAAATTTTCACAAAAGTCTCACCAAGTGGCTGAAACGAAAAAAGCGATAAATTACCTACGTTAATAGATTGCTAATACATTTCAAACGCAGATTGGTGGGTTGCTGAAACCTTTAAAAATCTGACTGTTTGTCAACACTGTTATCAAGTTAATTAACATTAACTAGCTAATAAATTGCCACATGTCCATGTGATATTATTTATTAAATTCATATTATTGAGAACAACTAAATATTAAGTTATCTATAAGTGTTACATAATATTTTGATGTATGACTGTGTGTGTGTTTAATCTGTAAACTCCATAGAAATGGTAAACATTCTACATTTACATAATATTAACTTTTTCATAAATTACACTGCCATCAGGGTGGAACTAAATTAACAGTTACAATTTTGTAAATTGCATAAGGATCGCATTGAAATATTTGATTGTTGAGAGGCTATTTGTTTTTCAATAATTATAATATGCACTGATCAATACACTATACAATAATATATAACTTGATCCATCCTCCGCTCTTGTATTTATTCGCTTACAAATTATTTATTATAACCGTCATCTCGATATTCGAAACGTTCGAAACGTAGCTCGTCGTGTGTGGCCCGTAAATGTAAACAAGAAGCGTGTGCGATATCATTATTAATGCATAGTTATACGTACAAAAACAAGGCAATTGTTTGATTTTCACATGAATTTAACACCGACCGACAAAAAGTTTGTTTTCTTTCAATATTTTTTTTTTCTGAATTTCACTCAAAAACAAGGCAATTGTTCGATTTTTTTTTTCTCTTAATTTCACTCCAAAACAAGGCAATTGTTTGATTTTCACATGAATTTAACACCGACCGACAAAAAGTTTGATTTCTTTCAATTTTTTTTTTTCTGAATTTCACTCAAAAACAAGGCAATTGTGTGATTTTTTTTTTCTCTTAATTTCACTCAAAAACAAGGCAATTGTTTGATTTTCACATGAATTTAACACCGACCGACACAAAGTTTGATTTCTTTCAATATTTTTTTTTCTGAATTTCACTCAAAAACAAGGCAATTGTTTGATTTTTTTTTGTCTCTTAATTTCACTCAAAAACAAGGCAATTGTTTGATTTTCACATGAATTTAACACCGACCGACAAAAAGTTTGTTTTCTTTCAATATTTTTTTTTTCTGAATTTCACTCAAAAACAAGGCAATTGTTTGATTTTTTTTGTCTCTTAATTTCACTCAAAAACAAGGCAATTGTTTGATTTTCACATGAATTTAACACCGACCGACAAAAAGTTTGATTTCTTTCAATTTTTTTTTTCTGAATTTCACTCAAAAACAAGGCAATTGTGTGATTTTTTTTTTCTCTTAATTTCACCCAAAAACAAGGCAATTGTTTGATTTTCACAAGAATTTAACACCGACCGACAAAAAGTTTGATTTCTTTCAATTTTTTTTTTCTGAATTTCACTCAAAAACAAGGCAATTGTTTGATTTTTTTCTCTCTTAATTTCACTCAAAAACAACGCAATTGTTTGATTTTTTTTTTCTCTTAATTTCACTCAAAAACAAGGCAATTGTTTGATTTTCACATGAATTTAACACCGACCGACAAAAAGTTTGATTTTTTTCCTTTTTTTTTTTTCTGAATTTCACTCAAAAACAAGGCAATTGTTTGATTTTTTTTCTCTTAATTTCACTCAAAAACAAGGCAATTGTTTGATTTTCACATGAATTTAACACCGACCGACAAAAAGTTTGATTTCTTTCAATATTTTTTTTTTCTGAATTTCACTCAAAATCAAGGCAATTGTTTGATTTTTTTTTTCTCTTAATTTCACTCAAAAACAAGGCAATTGTTTGATTTTTTTTTCTCTTAATTTCACTCAAAAACAAGGCAATTGTTTGATTTTCACATGAATTTAACACCGACCGACAAAAAGTTTGTTTTCTTTCAATATTATTGTTTTCTGAATTTCACTCAAAAACAAGGCAATTGTTCGATATTTTTTTTCTCTTAATTTCACTCCAAAACAAGGCAATTGTTTGATTTTCACATGAATTTAACACCGACCGACAAAAAGTTTGATTTCTTTCAATTTTTTTTTTTCTGAATTTCACTCAAAAACAAGGCAATTGTGTGATTTTTTTTTCTCTTAATTTCACTCAAAAACAAGGCAATCGTTTGATTTTCACATGAATTTAACACCGACCGACAAAAAGTTTGATTTCTTTCAATATTTTTTTTTCTGAATTTCACTCAAAATCAAGGCAATTGTTCGAAATTTTTTTTCTCTTAATTTCACTCCAAAACAAGGCAATTGTTTGATTTTCACATGAATTTAACACCGACCGACAAAAAGTTTGATTTCTTTCAATTTTTTTTTTCTGAATTTCACTCAAAAACAAGGCAATTGTGTGATTTTTTTTTCTCTTAATTTCACTCAAAAACAAGGCAATCGTTTGATTTTCACATGAATTTAACACCGACCGACAAAAAGTTTGATTTCTTTCAATTTTTTTCTGAATTTCACTCAAAAGCAAGGCAATTGTTTGATTTTTTTTTCTCTTAATTTCACTCAAAAACAAGGCAATTGTTTGATTTTTTTTTCTCTTAATTACACTCATAAACAAGGCAATTGTTTGATTTTCACATGAATTTAACACCGACCGACAAAAAGTTTGATATCTTTCATTTTTTTTTTCTGAATTTCACTCAAAAACTAGGCAATTGTTTGATTTTTTTTCTCTTAATTTCACTCAAAAACAAGGCAATTGTTTGATTTTCACATGAATTTAACACCGACCGACAAAAAGTTTGATTTCTTTCAATATTTTTTTTTTCTGAATTTCACTCAAAATCAAGGCAATTGTTCTTAATTTCACTCATAAACAAGGCAATTGTTTGATTTTCATATGAATTTAACACCGACCGACAAAAAGTTTGATTTCTTTCAATTTTTTTTTTCTGAATTTCACTCAAAATCAAGGCAATTGTTTGATTTTTTTTTCTCTTAATTTCACTCAAAAACAAGGCAATTGTTTGATTTTATTTTCTCTTAATTTCACTCAAAAACAAGGCAATGGTTTGATTTTTTTTTCTCTTAATTTCACTCAAAAACAAGGCAATTGTTTGATTTTCACATGAATTTAACACCGACCGACAAAAAGTTTGATTTCATTCAATATTTTTTTTTTCTGAATTTCACTCAAAAACAAGGCAATTGTTTGATTTTTTTTTTTTCTTAATTTCACTTAAAAACAAAGCAATTGTTTGATTTTCACATGAATTTAACACCGACCGACAAAAAGTTTGATTTCTTTCATTTTTTTTTTCTGAATTTCACTCAAAAACAAGGCAATTGTTTGATTTTTTTTTCTCTTAATTTCACTTAAAAACAAAGCAATTGTTTGATTTTCACATGAATTTAACACCGACCGACAAAAAGTTTGATTTCTTTCATTTTTTTTTTCTGAATTTCACTCAAAAACAAGGCAATTGTTTGATTTTTTTTTCTCTTAATTTCACTCAAAAACAAGGCAATTGTTTGATTTTCACATGAATTTAACACCGACCGACAAAAAGTTTGATTTCTTTCAATATTTTTTTTTTCTGAATTTCACTCAAAATCAAGGCAATTGTTTGATTTTATTTTCTCTTAATTTCACTCAAAAACAAGGCAATGGTTTGATTTTTTTTTCTCTTAATTTCACTCAAAAACAAGGCAATTGTTTGATTTTCACATGAATTTAACAACGACCGACAAAAAGTTTGATTTCTTTCAATTTTTTTTTTTTCTGAATTTCACTCAAAAACAAGGCAATTAAGGATATTGGCTATAGTCTTAATTATAACAAGTTGGCAATGATCACTAACCATCTCACGCAATTATTTATATTCTGCTCCGTTGACATTTCAGGTTTGGATAGATACTGGATGTATGATGCTGCCGATCAAAAGCTGTTATGTTTGCCCGCCCGCCGCTGATTGCTTTCGTCTATTTTAACATGGTAAGTGTCAAAAGCAAATTTTATATATAGTATAATATATTCATAGTCTTCTTTGGCCAAACAAAAATCCATTTACCAGTGGAACAATCGATTTTATTTGTTCCATAATAGTTATAGGGGACCACCGTGTCTGTCTGTCTGTCTGACCTTTGAAGGGCAGCCATGTTTGGAACTGTAATGTGTAGCCGAAGTGAAATTTTCACAAAAGTCTAATTAAGTGTCTGAAACGAAAATTATCGATAAATTACCTACGTTAATAGATTGCTAATACATTTTCAAACGCAGATTGGTTGGTTGCTGAAACCTTCAAAAACTGACTGTTTGTCAACACTGTTATCAAGTTAATTAACATTAACTAGCTAATAAATTGCCACATGTCCATGTGATATTATTAATCAAATTCATATTATTGAGAACAACTAATTATCAAGTTATGTATAAGTGTTACATAATATTTTGATATATGACTGTGTGTGTGTTTAATCTGTTAACTCCATAGAAATGGTAAACATTCTACATTTACATAATATTAACTTTTTCATAAATTACACTGCCATCAGGGTGGAACTAAATTAACAGTAACAATTTTGTAAATTGCATAAGGATCGCATTGGAATATTTGATTGTTGAAAGGCTATTTGTTTTTCAATAATTATAATATGCACTGATCAATACACTATACAATAATATATAACTTGATCCATCCTCCGCTCTTGTATTTATTCGCTTACAAATTATTTATTATAACCGTCATCTCGATATTCGAAACGTTCGAAACGTAGCTCGTCGTGTGTGGCCCGTAAATGTAAACAAAAAGCGTGTGCGATATCATTATTAATGCATAGTTATACGTAACCATAACAATAGTTAAAAATTACCTACACGGCGGTGGAAGTGACAATTACAATTTGAATCACCGCGACATGTAAATTTCTAGCACATCAGAGATCAGCGTTGAAATGGTCAATCGGCATTAGTAAGCAGCGGCTAAATTGTACAAGTGAAATTAATAGGTATGCCATATATAACAGGCACCTGTTTAATTTTCACATTAATTAAAAACCAACGGACAAAATATTTTTTTTTTCCATAATTACACTGAAAAACAGGCAATTGTTTGATTTTCACATGAATTGAACACCGACCGACAAAAAATTTTATTTCTTTCAATATTATTTTTTTCTGAATTTCACTCAAAATCAAGGCAATTGTTTGATTTTTTTTTCTCTTAATTTCACTCAAAAACAAGGCAATTGTTTGATTTTCACATGAATTTAACACCGACCGACAAAAAGTTGGATTTCTTTCATTTTTTTTTTCCGAATTTCACTCAAAAACAAGGCAATTAAGGATATTGGCTATAGTCTAAATTATAACAAGTTGGCAATGATCACTAACCCTCTCAGGCAATTATTTATATTCTGCTCCGTTGACATTTCAGGTTTGGATACATACTGGATGTATGATGCTGCCGCTCAAAAGCTGTTATGTTTGCCCGCCCGCCGCTGATTGCTTTCGTCTATTTTAACATGGTAAGTGTCAAAAGCAAATTTTATATATAGTATAATATATTCATAGTCTTCTTTGGCCAAACAAAAATCCATTTACCAGTGGAACAATCGATTTTATTTGTTCCATAATAGTTATAGGGGACCACCGTGTCTGTCTGTCTGTCTGACCTTTGAAGGGCAGCCATGTTTGGAACTGTAATGTGTAGCCGAAGTGAAATTTTCACAAAAGTCTCACCAAGTGTCTGAAACGAAAATTAGCGATAAATTACCTACGTTAATAGATTGCTAATACATTTTTAAACGCAGATTGGTGGGTTGCTGAAACCTTCAAAAACTGACTGTTTGTCAACACTGTTATCAAGTTAATTAACATTAACTAGCTTATAAATTGCCACATGTCCATGTGATATTATTAATCAAATTCATATTATTGAGAACAACTAATTATCAAGTTATGTATAAGTGTTACATAATATTTTGATATATGACTGTGTGTGTGTTTAATCTGTTAACTCCATAGAAATGGTAAACATTCTACATTTACATAATATTAACTTTTTCATAAATTACACTGCCATCAGGGTGGAACTAAATTAACAGTTACAATTTTGTAAATTGCATAAGGATCGCATTGAAATATTTGATTGTTGAGAGGCTATTTGTTTTTCAATAATTATAATATGCACTGATCAATACACTATACAATAATATATAACTTGATCCATCCTCCGCTCTTGTATTTATTCGCTTACAAATTATTTATTATAACCGTCATCTCGATATTCGAAACGTTCGAAACGTAGCTCGTCGTGTGTGGCCCGTAAATGTAAACAAGAAGCGTGTGCGATATCATTATTAATGCATAGTTATACGTAACCATAACAATAGTTAAAAATTACCTACACGGCGGTGGAAGTGACAATTACAATTTGAATCACCGCGACATGTAAATTTCTAGCACATCAGAGATCAGCGTTGAAATGTTAAATTGTTCCATAATAGAAATAGGGGACCACCGTGTCTGTCTGTCTGTCTGACCTTTGAAGGGCAGCCATGTTTGGAACTGTAATGTGTAGCCGTAAATTTTCACAAAAGTCTCACCAAGTGGCTGAAACGAAAAAAGCGATAAATTACCTACGTTAATAGATTGCTAATACATTTCAAACGCAGATTGGTGGGTTGCTGAAACCTTTAAAAATCTGACTGTTTGTCAACACTGTTATCAAGTTAATTAACATTAACTAGCTAATAAATTGCCACATGTCCATGTGATATTATTTATTAAATTCATATTATTGAGAACAACTAAATATTAAGTTATCTATAAGTGTTACATAATATTTTGATGTATGACTGTGTGTGTGTTTAATCTGTAAACTCCATAGAAATGGTAAACATTCTACATTTACATAATATTAACTTTTTCATAAATTACACTGCCATCAGGGTGGAACTAAATTAACAGTTACAATTTTGTAAATTGCATAAGGATCGCATTGAAATATTTGATTGTTGAGAGGCTATTTGTTTTTCAATAATTATAATATGCACTGATCAATACACTATACAATAATATATAACTTGATCCATCCTCCGCTCTTGTATTTATTCGCTTACAAATTATTTATTATAACCGTCATCTCGATATTCGAAACGTTCGAAACGTAGCTCGTCGTGTGTGGCCCGTAAATGTAAACAAGAAGCGTGTGCGATATCATTATTAATGCATAGTTATACGTACAAAAACAAGGCAATTGTTTGATTTTCACATGAATTTAACACCGACCGACAAAAAGTTTGTTTTCTTTCAATATTTTTTTTTTCTGAATTTCACTCAAAAACAAGGCAATTGTTCGATTTTTTTTTTCTCTTAATTTCACTCCAAAACAAGGCAATTGTTTGATTTTCACATGAATTTAACACCGACCGACAAAAAGTTTGATTTCTTTCAATTTTTTTTTTTCTGAATTTCACTCAAAAACAAGGCAATTGTGTGATTTTTTTTTTCTCTTAATTTCACTCAAAAACAAGGCAATTGTTTGATTTTCACATGAATTTAACACCGACCGACACAAAGTTTGATTTCTTTCAATATTTTTTTTTCTGAATTTCACTCAAAAACAAGGCAATTGTTTGATTTTTTTTTGTCTCTTAATTTCACTCAAAAACAAGGCAATTGTTTGATTTTCACATGAATTTAACACCGACCGACAAAAAGTTTGTTTTCTTTCAATATTTTTTTTTTCTGAATTTCACTCAAAAACAAGGCAATTGTTTGATTTTTTTTGTCTCTTAATTTCACTCAAAAACAAGGCAATTGTTTGATTTTCACATGAATTTAACACCGACCGACAAAAAGTTTGATTTCTTTCAATTTTTTTTTTCTGAATTTCACTCAAAAACAAGGCAATTGTGTGATTTTTTTTTTCTCTTAATTTCACCCAAAAACAAGGCAATTGTTTGATTTTCACAAGAATTTAACACCGACCGACAAAAAGTTTGATTTCTTTCAATTTTTTTTTTCTGAATTTCACTCAAAAACAAGGCAATTGTTTGATTTTTTTCTCTCTTAATTTCACTCAAAAACAACGCAATTGTTTGATTTTTTTTTTCTCTTAATTTCACTCAAAAACAAGGCAATTGTTTGATTTTCACATGAATTTAACACCGACCGACAAAAAGTTTGATTTTTTTCCTTTTTTTTTTTTCTGAATTTCACTCAAAAACAAGGCAATTGTTTGATTTTTTTTCTCTTAATTTCACTCAAAAACAAGGCAATTGTTTGATTTTCACATGAATTTAACACCGACCGACAAAAAGTTTGATTTCTTTCAATATTTTTTTTTTCTGAATTTCACTCAAAATCAAGGCAATTGTTTGATTTTTTTTTTCTCTTAATTTCACTCAAAAACAAGGCAATTGTTTGATTTTTTTTTCTCTTAATTTCACTCAAAAACAAGGCAATTGTTTGATTTTCACATGAATTTAACACCGACCGACAAAAAGTTTGTTTTCTTTCAATATTTTTTTTTTCTGAATTTCACTCAAAAACAAGGCAATTGTTTGATTTTTTTTTCTCATAATTTCACTTTAAAACAAAGCAATTGTTTGATTTTCACATGAATTTAACACCGACCGACAAAAAGTTTGATTTCTTTAATTTTTTTTTTTCTGAATTTCACTCAAAAACAAGGCAATTGTTTGATTTATTTTTCTCTTAATTTCACTCAAAAACAAGGCAATAGTTTGATTTTCACATGAATTTAACATCGACCGACAAGAAGTTTGATATCTTTCAATATTTTTTTTTTCTCTTAATTTCACTCAAAAACAAGGCAATTGTTTGATTTTCACATGAATTTAACACCGACCGACAAAAAGTTTGATTTCTTTCAATTTTTTTTTTCTGAATTTCACTCAAAAACAAGGCAATTAAGGATATTGGCTATAGTCTAAATTATAACAAGTTGGCAATGATCACTAACCCTCTCAGGCAATTATTTATATTCTGCTCCGTTGACATTTCAGGTTTGGATACATACTGGATGTATGATGCTGCCGATCAAAAGCTGTTATGTTTGCCCGCCCGCCGCTGATTGCTTTCGTCTATTTTAACATGGTAAGTGTCAAAAGCAAATTTTATATATAGTATAATATATTCATAGTCTTCTTTGGCCAAACAAAAATCCATTTACCAGTGGAACAATCGATTTTATTTGTTCCATAATAGAAATAGGGGACCACCGTGTCTGTCTGTCTGTCTGACCTTTGAAGGGCAGCCATGTTTGGAACTGTAATGTGTAGCCGAAGTGAAATTTTCACAAAAGTCTCACCAAGTGTCTGAAACGAAAATTAGCGATAAATTACCTACGTTAATAGATTGCTAATACATTTTCAAACGCAGATTGGTGGGTTGCTGAAACCTTCAAAAACTGACTGTTTGTCAACACTGTTATCAAGTTAATTAAATTAATTGCCACATGTCCATGTGATATTATTTATCAAATTCATATTATTGAGAACAACTAATTATTAAGTTATGTATAAGTGTTACATAATATTTTGATATATGACTGTGTGTGTGTTTAATCTGTAAACTCCATAGAAATGGTAAACATTCTACATTTACATAATATTAACTTTTTCATAAATTACACTGCCATCAGGGTGGAACTAAATTAACAGTTACAATTTTGTAAATTGCATAAGGATCGCATTGAAATATTTGATTGTTGAGAGGCTATTTGTTTTTCAATAATTATAATATGCACTGATCAATACACTATACAATAATATATAACTTGATCCATCCTCCGCTCTTGTATTTATTCGCTTACAAATTATTTATTATAACCGTCATCTCGATATTCGAAACGTTTGATTTTCACATGAATTTAACACCGACCGACAAAAAGTTTGATTTCTTTCAATATTTTTTTTTTCTGAATTTCACTCAAAAACACGGCAATTGTTTGTTGTGGGTTGCTGAAACCTTCAAAAACTGACTGTTTGTCAACACTGTTACCAAGTTAATTAACATTAACTAGCTAATTAATTGCCACATGTCCATGTGATATTATTTATCAAATTCATATTATTGAGAACAACTAATTATTAAGTTATGTATAAGTGTTACATAATATTTTGATATATGACTGTGTGTGTGTTTAATCTGTAAACTCCATAGAAATGGTAAACATTCTACATTTACATAATATTAACTTTTTCATAAATTACACTGCCATCAGGGTGGAACTAAATTAACAGTTACAATTTTGTAAATTGCATAAGGATCGCATTGAAATATTTGATTGTTGAGAGGCTATTTGTTTTTCAATAATTATAATATGCACTGATCAATACACTATACAATAATATATAACTTGATCCATCCTCCGCTCTTGTATTTATTCGCTTACAAATTATTTATTATAACCGTCATCTCGATATTCGAAACGTTCGAAACGTAGCTCGTCGTGTGTGGCCCGTAAATGTAAATAAGAAGCGTGTGCGATATCATTATTAATGCATAGTTATACGTACAAAAACAAGGCAATTGTTTGATTTTTTTTTCTCTTAATTTCACTCAAAAACAAGGCAATTGTTCGATTTTTTTTTCTCTTAATTTCACTCCAAAACAAGGCAATTGTTTGATTTTCACATGAATTTAACACCGACCGACAAAAAGTTTGATTTCTTTCAATTTTTTTTTTTTCTGAAATTCACTCAATAACAAGGCAATTGTGTGGTTTTTTTTTTCTCTTAATTTCACTCAAAAACAAGGCAATTGTTTGATTTTCACATGAATTTAACACCGACCGACAAAAAGTTTGATTTCTTTCAATATTTTTTTTCTGAATTTCACTCAAAAACAAGGCAATTAAGGATATTGGCTATAGTCTAAATTATAACAAGTTGGCAATGATCACTAACCCTCTCAGGCAATTATTTATATTCTGCTCCGTTGACATTTCAGGTTTGGATACATACTGGATGTATGATGCTGCCGATCAAAAGCTGTTATGTTTGCCCGCCCGCCGCTGATTGCTTTCGTCTATTTTAACATGGTAAGTGTCAAAAGCAAATTTTATATATAGTATAATATATTCATAGTCTTCTTTGGCCAAACAAAAATCCATTTACCAGTGGAACAATCGATTTTATTTGTTCCATAATAGAAATAGGGGACCACCGTGTCTGTCTGTCTGTCTGACCTTTGAAGGGCAGCCATGTTTGGAACTGTAATGTGTAGCCGAAGTGAAATTTTCACAAAAGTCTCACCAAGTGTCTGAAACGAAAATTAGCGATAAATTACCTACGTTAATAGATTGCTAATACATTTTCAAACGCAGATTGGTGGGTTGCTGAAACCTTCAAAAACTGACTGTTTGTCAACACTGTTATCAAGTTAATTAAATTAATTGCCACATGTCCATGTGATATTATTTATCAAATTCATATTATTGAGAACAACTAATTATTAAGTTATGTATAAGTGTTACATAATATTTTGATATATGACTGTGTGTGTGTTTAATCTGTAAACTCCATAGAAATGGTAAACATTCTACATTTACATAATATTAACTTTTTCATAAATTACACTGCCATCAGGGTGGAACTAAATTAACAGTTACAATTTTGTAAATTGCATAAGGATCGCATTGAAATATTTGATTGTTGAGAGGCTATTTGTTTTTCAATAATTATAATATGCACTGATCAATACACTATACAATAATATATAACTTGATCCATCCTCCGCTCTTGTATTTATTCGCTTACAAATTATTTATTATAACCGTCATCTCGATATTCGAAACGTTTGATTTTCACATGAATTTAACACCGACCGACAAAAAGTTTGATTTCTTTCAATATTTTTTTTTTCTGAATTTCACTCAAAAACACGGCAATTGTTTGTTGTGGGTTGCTGAAACCTTCAAAAACTGACTGTTTGTCAACACTACCAAGTTAATTAACATTAACTAGCTAATTAATTGCCACATGTCCATGTGATATTATTTATCAAATTCATATTATTGAGAACAACTAATTATTAAGTTATGTATAAGTGTTACATAATATTTTGATATATGACTGTGTGTGTGTTTAATCTGTAAACTCCATAGAAATGGTAAACATTCTACATTTACATAATATTAACTTTTTCATAAATTACACTGCCATCAGGGTGGAACTAAATTAACAGTTACAATTTTGTAAATTGCATAAGGATCGCATTGAAATATTTGATTGTTGAGAGGCTATTTGTTTTTCAATAATTATAATATGCACTGATCAATACACTATACAATAATATATAACTTGATCCATCCTCCGCTCTTGTATTTATTCGCTTACAAATTATTTATTATAACCGTCATCTCGATATTCGAAACGTTCGAAACGTAGCTCGTCGTGTGTGGCCCGTAAATGTAAATAAGAAGCGTGTGCGATATCATTATTAATGCATAGTTATACGTACAAAAACAAGGCAATTGTTTGATTTTTTTTTCTCTTAATTTCACGCAAAAACAAGGCAATTGTTCGATTTTTTTTTCTCTTAATTTCACTCCAAAACAAGGCAATTGTTTGATTTTCACATGAATTTAACACCGACCGACAAAAAGTTTGATTTCTTTCAATTTTTTTTTTTTCTGAAATTCACTCAAAAACAAGGCAATTGTGTGGTTTTTTTTTTCTCTTAATTTCACTCAAAAACAAGGCAATTGTTTGATTTTCACATGAATTTAACACCGACCGACAAAAAGTTTGATTTCTTTCAATATTTTTTTTTTCTGAATTTCACTCAAAAACAAGGCAATTGTTTAATTTTTTTTTCTCTTAATTTCACTCAAAAACAAGGCAATTGTTTGATTTTCACATGAATTTAACACCGACCGACAAAAAATTTGTTTTCTTTCAATATTTTTTTTTTCTGAATTTCACTTAAAAACAAGGCAATTTTTTGTTTTTTTTTTCTCTTGATTTCACTCAAAAACAAGGCAATTGTTTGATTTTCACATGAATTTAACACCGACCGACAAAAAGTTTGATTTCTTTCAATTTTTTTTTTCTGAATTTCACTCAAAAACAAGGCAATTGTGTGATTTTTTTTTTCTCTTAATTTCACTCAAAAACAAGGCAATTGTTCGATTTTTTTTTCTCTTAATTTCACTCCAAAACAAGGCAATTGTTTGATTTTCACATGAATTTAACACCGACCGACAAAAAGTTTGTTTTCTTTCAATATTTTTTTTTCTGAATTTCACTTAAAAACAAGGCAATTTTTTGTTTTTTTTTTCTCTTGATTTCACTCAAAAACAAGGCAATTGTTTGATTATCACATGAATTTAACACCGACCGACAAAAAGTTTGATTTCTTTCAATATTTTTTTTTTCTGAATTTCACTCAAAATCAAGGCAATTGTTTGATTTTTTTTTTCTCTTAATTTCACTCAAAAACAAGGCAATTGTTTGATTTTTTTTTTCTCTTAATTTCACTCAAAAACAAGGCAATTGTGTGTTTTTTTTTCTCTTAATTTCACTCAAAAACAAGGCAATTGTTTGATTTTCACATGAATTTAACACCGACCGACAATAAGTTTGTTTTCTTTCAATATTTTTTTTTTCTGAATTTCACTCAAAAACAAGGCAATTGTTTGATTTTTTTTTTCTCTTAATTTCACTCAAAAACAAGGCAATTATTTGATTTTCACATGAATTTAACACCGACCGACAAAAAGTTTGATTTCTTTCAATTTTTTTTTTCTGAATTTCACTCAAAAACAAGGCAATTGTTTGATTTTTTTTTTCTCTTAATTTCACTCAAAAACAAGGCAATTGTTTGATTTTCACATGAATTTAACACCGACCGACAAAAAGTTTGATTTCTTTCATTTATTTTTTCTGAATTTCACTCAAAAACAAGGCAATTGTTTGATTATCACATGAATTTAACACCGACCGACAAAAAGTTTGATTTCTTTCAATATTTTTTTTTTCTGAATTTCACTCAAAATCAAGGCAATTGTTTGATTTTTTTTTTCTCTTAATTTCACTCAAAAACAAGGCAATTGTTTGATTTTTTTTTTCTCTTAATTTCACTCAAAAACAAGGCAATTGTTTGATTTTCACATGAATTTAACACCGACCGACAAAAAGTTTGATTTCTTTAAATATTTTTTTTTTCTGAATTTCACTCAAAATCAAGGCAATTGTTGGTTTTTTTTTTCTCTTAATTTCACTCAAAACAAGGCAATTGTTTGATTTTTTTTTCTCTTAATTTCACTCAAAAACAAGGCAATTGTTTGATTTTCACATGAATTTAACACCGACCGACAAAAAGTTTGATTTCTTTCAATTTTTTTTTTTTCTGAATTTCACTCAAAAACAAGGCAAATAAGGATATTGGCTATAGTCTAAATTATAACAAGTTGGCAATGATCACTAACCATCTCACACAATTATTTATATTTTTTTTTCTGAATTTCACTCAAAAACAAGACATATGTTTGATTTTTATTCTCTTAATTTCACTCAAAAACAAGGCAATTGTTTGATTTTAACATGAATTTAACACCGACCGACAAAAAGTTTGATTTCTTTCAATATTTTTTTTTTCTGAATTTCACTCAAAATCAAGGCAATTGTTTGATTTTTTTTTTCTCTTAATTTCACTCAAAAACAAGGCAATTGTTTGAATTTTTTTTTCTCTTAATTTCACTCCAAAACAAGGCAATGGTTTGATTTTACACATGAATTTAACACCGGCCGACAAAAAGTTTGATTTCTTTCAATTTTTTTTTTTCTGAATTACACTCAAAATCAAGGCAATTGTTTGATTTTTTTTTCTAATAATTTCACTCAAAAACAAGGCAATTGTTTGATTTTCACATGAATTTAACACCGACCGACAAAAAGTTTGATTTCTTTCAATATTTTTTTTTTCTGAATTTCACTCAAAAACAAGGCAATTGTTTGATTTTTTTTTTCTCTTAATTTCACTTAAAAACAAAGCAATTGTTTGATTTTCACATGAATTTAACACCGACCGACAAAAAGTTTGATTTCTTTCAATATTTTTTTTTTCTGAATTTCACTCAAAATCAAGGCAATTGTTTGATTTTTTTTTCTAATAATTTCACTCAAAAACAAGGCAATTGTTTGATTTTCACATGAATTTAACACCGACCGACAAAAAGTTTGATTTCTTTCAATATTTTTTTTTTCTGAATTTCACTCAAAAACAAGGCAATTAAGGATATTGGCTATAGTCTAAATTATAACAAGTTGGCAATGATCACTAACCATCTCACACAATTATTTATATTCTGCTCCGTTGACATTTCAGGTTTGGATAGATACTGAATGTATGATGCTGCCGATCAAAAGCTGTTATGTTTGCCCGCCCGCCGCTGATTGCTTTCGTCTATTTTAACATGGTAAGTGTCAAAAGCAAATTTTATATATAGTATAATATATTCATAGTCTTCTTTGGCCAAACAAAAATCCATTTACCAGTGGAACAATCGATTTTATTTGTTCCATAATAGAAATAGGGGACCACCGTGTCTGTCTGTCTGTCTGACCTTTGAAGGGCAGCCATGTTTGGAACTGTAATGTGTAGCCGAAGTGAAATTTTCACAAAAGTCTCACCAAGTGTCTGAAACGAAAATAAGCGATAAATTACCTACGTTAATAGATTGCTAATACATTTTCAAACGCAGATTGGTGGGTTGCTGAAACCTTCAAAAAACTGACTGTTTGTCAACACTGTTATCAAGTTAATTAACATTAACTAGCTAATAAATTGCCACATGTCCATTTGATATTATTAATCAAATTCATATTATTGAGAACAACTAATTATCAAGTTATGTATAAGTGTTACATAATATTTTGATATATGACTGTGTGTGTGTTTAATCTGTAAACTCCATAGAAATGGTAAACATTCTACATTTACATAATATTAACTTTTTCATAAATTACACTGCCATCAGGGTGGAACTAAATTAACAGTTACAATTTTGTAAATTGCATAAGGATCGCATTGAAATATTTGATTGTTGAGAGGCTATTTGTTTTTCAATAATTATAATATGCACTGATCAATACACTATACAATAATATATAACTTGATCCATCCTCCGCTCTTGTATTTATTCGCTTACAAATTATTTATTATAACCGTCGTCTCGTTATTCGAAACGTTCGAAACGTAGCTCGTCGTGTGTGGCCCGTAAATGTTAACAAGAAGCGTGTGCGATATCATTATTAATGCATAGTTATACGTACAAAAACAAGGCAATTGTTTGATTTTTTTTTTCTCTTAATTTCACTCAAAAACAAGGCAATTGTTTGATTTTCACATGAATTTAACACCGACCGACAAAAAGTTTGTTTTCTTTCAATATTTTTTTTTTCTGAATTTCACTCAAAAACAAGGCAATTGTGTGATTTTTTTTTTCTCTTAATTTCACTCAAAAACAAGGCAATTGTTTGATTTTCACATGAATTTAACACCGACCGACAAAAAGTTTGATATCTTTCAATATTTTTTTTTTCTGAATTTCACTCAAAAACAAGGCAATTGTTTGATTTTTTTTTCTCTTAATTTCACTTTAAAACAAGGCAATTGTTTGATTTTCACATGAATTTAACACCGACCGACAAAAAGTTTGTTTTCTTTCAATTTTTTTTTTTCTGAATTTCACTCAAAAACAAGGCAATTGTGTGTTTTTTTTTCTCTTAATTTCACTCAAAAACAAGGCAATTGTTTGATTTTCACATGAATTTAACACCGACCGACAATAAGTTTGTTTTCTTTCAATATTTTTTTTTTCTGAATTTCACTCAAAAACAAGGCAATTGTTTGATTTTTTTTTTCTCTTAATTTCACTCAAAAACAAGGCAATTATTTGATTTTCACATGAATTTAACACCGACCGACAAAAAGTTTGATTTCTTTCAATTTTTTTTTTTCTGAATTTCACTCAAAAACAAGGCAATTGTTTGATTTTTTTTTTCTCTTAATTTCACTCAAAAACAAGGCAATTGTTTGATTTTCACATGAATTTAACACCGACCGACAAAAAGTTTGATTTCTTTCAATATTTTTTTTTTTGAATTTCACTCAAAAACAAGGCAATTGTTTGATTTTTTTTTCTCTTTCAATATTTTTTTTTTCTGAATTTCACTCAAAATCAAGGCAATTTTTAGATTTTTTTTTTCTCTTAATTTCACTCAAAAACAAGGCAATTGTTTGATTTTTTTTTTCTCTTAATTTCACTCAAAAACATGGCAATTGTTTGATTTTCACATGAATTTAACACCGACCGACAAAAAGTTTGATTTCTTTCAATTTCTTTTTTCAGAATTTCACTCAAAAACAAGGCAATTAAGGATATTGGCTATAGTCTAAATTATAACAAGTTGGCAATGATCACTAACCATCTCACGCAATTATTTATATTCTGCTCCGTTGACATTTCAGGTTTGGATAGATACTGGATGTATGATGCTGCTGATCAAAAGCTGTTATGTTTGCCCGCCCGCCGCTGATTGCTTTCGTCTATTTTAACATGGTAAGTGTCAAAAGCAAATTTTATATATAGTATAATATATTCATAGTCTTCTTTGGCCAAACAAAAATCCATTTACCAGCGGAACAATCGATTTTATTTGTTCCATAATAGAAATAGGGGACCACCGTGTCTGTCTGTCTGTCTGACCTTTGAAGGGCAGCCATGTTTGGAACTGTAATGTGTAGCCGAAGTGAAATTTTCACAAAAATCTCACCAAGTGTCTGAAACGAAAATTAGCGATAAATTACCTACGTTAATAGATTGCTAATACATTTTCAAACGCAGATTGGTGGGTTGCTGAAACCTTCAAAAACTGACTGTTTGTCAACACTGTTACCAAGTTAATTAACATTAACTAGCTAATAAATTGCCACATGTCCATGTGATATTATTTATCAAATTCATATTATTGAGAACAACTAATTATTAAGTTATGTATAAGTGTTACATAATATTTTGATATATGACTGTGTGTGTGTTTAATCTGTAAACTCCATAGAAATGGTAAACATTCTACATTTACATAATATTAACTTTTTCATAAATTACACTGCCATCAGGGTGGAACTAAATTAACAGTTACAATTTTGTAAATTGCATAAGGATCGCATTGAAATATTTGATTGTTGAGAGGCTATTTGTTTTTCAATAATTATAATATGCACTGATCAATACACTATACAATAATATATAACTTGATCCATCCTCCGCTCTTGTATTTATTCGCTTACAAATTATTTATTATAACCGTCATCTCAATATTCGAAACGTTCGAAACGTAGCTCGTCGTGTGTAGCCCGTAAATGTAAACAAGAAGCGTGTGCGATATCATTATTAATGCATAGTTATACGTACAAAAACAAGGCAATTGTTTGATTTTTTTTTCTCTTAATTTCACTCAAAAACAAGGCAATTGTTTGATTTTCACATGAATTTAACACCGACCGACAAAAAGTTTGTTTTCTTTCAATATTTTTTTTTTCTGAATTTCACTCAAAAACAAGGCAATTGTTCGATTTTTTTTTTCTCTTAATTTCACTCAAAAACAAGGCAATTGTTTGATTTTCACATGAATTTAACACCGACCGACAAAAAGTTTGATTTCTTTCAATTTTTTTTTCTGAATTTCACTCAAAAACAAGGCAATTGTTCGATTTTTTTTTCTCTTAATTTCACTCAAAAACAAGGCAATTGTTTGATTTTTTTTTTCTCTTAATTACACTCAAAAACAAGGCAATTGTTTGATTTTCACATGAATTTAACACCGACCGACAAAAAGTTTGATATCTTTCATTTTTTTTCTCTTAATTTCACTCAAAAACAAGGCAATTGTTTGATTTTCACATGAATTTAACACCGACCGACAAAAAGTTTGTTTTCTTTCAATATTTTTTTTTTCTGAATTTCACTCAAAAACAAGGCAATTGTTCGATTTTTTTTTTCTCTTAATTTCACTCAAAAACAAGGCAATTGTTTGATTTTCACATGAATTTAACACCGACCGACAAAAAGTTTGATTTTTTTCAATTTTTTTTTCTGAATTTCACTCAAAAACAAGGCAATTGTTTGATTTTTTTTTCTCTTAATTTCACTCAAAAACAAGGCAATTGTTTGATTTTTTTTCTCTTAATTTCACTCAAAAACAAGGCAATTGTTTGATTTTTTTTTCTCCTAATTTCACTCAAAAACAAGGCAATTGTTGGATTTTTACATGAATTTAACACCGACCGACAAAAAGTTTGATTTCTTTCATTTTTTTTTTCCAAATTTCACTCAATAACCAGGCAATTGTTTGATTTTTTTTTTCTCTTAATTTCACTCAAAAACAAGGCAGTTGTTTGATTTTTTTTCTCTCTTAATTTCACTCAAAAACAAGGCAATTAAGGATATTGGCTATAGTCTAAATTATAACAAGTTGGCAATGATCACTAACCCTCTCAGGCAATTATTTATATTCTGCTCCGTTGACATTTCAGGTTTGGATACATACTGGATGTATGATGCTGCCGCTCAAAAGCTGTTATGTTTGCCCGCCCGCCGCTGATTGCTTTCGTCTATTTTAACATGGTAAGTGTCAAAAGCAAATTTTATATATAGTATAATATATTCATAGTCTTCTTTGGCCAAACAAAAATCCATTTACCAGTGGAACAATCGATTTTATTTGTTCCATAATAGAAATAGGGGACCACCGTGTCTGTCTGTCTGTCTGACCTTTGAAGGGCAGCCATGTTTGGAACTGTAATGTGTAGCCGAAGTGAAATTTTCACAAAAGTCTCACCAAGTGTCTGAAACGAAAATTAGCGATAAATTACCTACGTTAATAGATTGCTAATAAATTTTTAAACGCAGATTGGTGGGTTGCTGAAACCTTCAAAAACTGACTGTTTGTCAACACTGTTATCAAGTTAATTAAATTAATTGCCACATGTCCATGTGATATTATTTATCAAATTCATATTATTGAGAACAACTAATTATTAAGTTATGTATAAGTGTTACATAATATTTTGATATATGACTGTGTGTGTGTTTAATCTGTAAACTCCATAGAAATGGTAAACATTCTACATTTACATAATATTAACTTTTTCATAAATTACACTGCCATCAGGGTGGAACTAAATTAACAGTTACAATTTTGTAAATTGCATAAGGATCGCATTGAAATATTTGATTGTTGAGAGGCTATTTGTTTTTCAATAATTATAATATGCACTGATCAATACACTATACAATAATATATAACTTGATCCATCCTCCGCTCTTGTATTTATTCGCTTACAAATTATTTATTATAACCGTCATCTCGATATTCGAAACGTTTGATTTTCACATGAATTTAACACCGACCGACAAAAAGTTTGATTTCTTTCAATATTTTTTTTTTCTGAATTTCACTCAAAAACACGGCAATTGTTTGTTGTGGGTTGCTGAAACCTTCAAAAACTGACTGTTTGTCAACACTGTTACCAAGTTAATTAACATTAACTAGCTAATTAATTGCCACATGTCCATGTGATATTATTTATCAAATTCATATTATTGAGAACAACTAATTATTAAGTTATGTATAAGTGTTACATAATATTTTGATATATGACTGTGTGTGTGTTTAATCTGTAAACTCCATAGAAATGGTAAACATTCTACATTTACATAATATTAACTTTTTCATAAATTACACTGCCATCAGGGTGGAACTAAATTAACAGTTACAATTTTGTAAATTGCATAAGGATCGCATTGAAATATTTGATTGTTGAGAGGCTATTTGTTTTTCAATAATTATAATATGCACTGATCAATACACTATACAATAATATATAACTTGATCCATCCTCCGCTCTTGTATTTATTCGCTTACAAATTATTTATTATAACCGTCATCTCGATATTCGAAACGTTCGAAACGTAGCTCGTCGTGTGTGGCCCGTAAATGTAAATAAGAAGCGTGTGCGATATCATTATTAATGCATAGTTATACGTACAAAAACAAGGCAATTGTTTGATTTTTTTTTCTCTTAATTTCACTCAAAAACAAGGCAATTGTTCGATTTTTTTTTCTCTTAATTTCACTCCAAAACAAGGCAATTGTTTGATTTTCACATGAATTTAACACCGACCGACAAAAAGTTTGATTTCTTTCAATTTTTTTTTTTTCTGAAATTCACTCAATAACAAGGCAATTGTGTGGTTTTTTTTTCTCTTAATTTCACTCAAAAACAAGGCAATTGTTTGATTTTCACATGAATTTAACACCGACCGACAAAAAGTTTGATTTCTTTCAATATTTTTTTTCTGAATTTCACTCAAAAACAAGGCAATTAAGGATATTGGCTATAGTCTAAATTATAACAAGTTGGCAATGATCACTAACCCTCTCAGGCAATTATTTATATTCTGCTCCGTTGACATTTCAGGTTTGGATACATACTGGATGTATGATGCTGCCGATCAAAAGCTGTTATGTTTGCCCGCCCGCCGCTGATTGCTTTCGTCTATTTTAACATGGTAAGTGTCAAAAGCAAATTTTATATATAGTATAATATATTCATAGTCTTCTTTGGCCAAACAAAAATCCATTTACCAGTGGAACAATCGATTTTATTTGTTCCATAATAGAAATAGGGGACCACCGTGTCTGTCTGTCTGTCTGACCTTTGAAGGGCAGCCATGTTTGGAACTGTAATGTGTAGCCGAAGTGAAATTTTCACAAAAGTCTCACCAAGTGTCTGAAACGAAAATTAGCGATAAATTACCTACGTTAATAGATTGCTAATACATTTTCAAACGCAGATTGGTGGGTTGCTGAAACCTTCAAAAACTGACTGTTTGTCAACACTGTTATCAAGTTAATTAAATTAATTGCCACATGTCCATGTGATATTATTTATCAAATTCATATTATTGAGAACAACTAATTATTAAGTTATGTATAAGTGTTACATAATATTTTGATATATGACTGTGTGTGTGTTTAATCTGTAAACTCCATAGAAATGGTAAACATTCTACATTTACATAATATTAACTTTTTCATAAATTACACTGCCATCAGGGTGGAACTAAATTAACAGTTACAATTTTGTAAATTGCATAAGGATCGCATTGAAATATTTGATTGTTGAGAGGCTATTTGTTTTTCAATAATTATAATATGCACTGATCAATACACTATACAATAATATATAACTTGATCCATCCTCCGCTCTTGTATTTATTCGCTTACAAATTATTTATTATAACCGTCATCTCGATATTCGAAACGTTTGATTTTCACATGAATTTAACACCGACCGACAAAAAGTTTGATTTCTTTCAATATTTTTTTTTTCTGAATTTCACTCAAAAACACGGCAATTGTTTGTTGTGGGTTGCTGAAACCTTCAAAAACTGACTGTTTGTCAACACTGTTACCAAGTTAATTAACATTAACTAGCTAATTAATTGCCACATGTCCATGTGATATTATTTATCAAATTCATATTATTGAGAACAACTAATTATTAAGTTATGTATAAGTGTTACATAATATTTTGATATATGACTGTGTGTGTGTTTAATCTGTAAACTCCATAGAAATGGTAAACATTCTACATTTACATAATATTAACTTTTTCATAAATTACACTGCCATCAGGGTGGAACTAAATTAACAGTTACAATTTTGTAAATTGCATAAGGATCGCATTGAAATATTTGATTGTTGAGAGGCTATTTGTTTTTCAATAATTATAATATGCACTGATCAATACACTATACAATAATATATAACTTGATCCATCCTCCGCTCTTGTATTTATTCGCTTACAAATTATTTATTATAACCGTCATCTCGATATTCGAAACGTTCGAAACGTAGCTCGTCGTGTGTGGCCCGTAAATGTAAATAAGAAGCGTGTGCGATATCATTATTAATGCATAGTTATACGTACAAAAACAAGGCAATTGTTTGATTTTTTTTTCTCTTAATTTCACTCAAAAACAAGGCAATTGTTCGATTTTTTTTTCTCTTAATTTCACTCCAAAACAAGGCAATTGTTTGATTTTCACATGAATTTAACACCGACCGACAAAAAGTTTGATTTCTTTCAATTTTTTTTTTTTCTGAAATTCACTCAAAAACAAGGCAATTGTGTGGTTTTTTTTTTCTCTTAATTTCACTCAAAAACAAGGCAATTGTTTGATTTTCACATGAATTTAACACCGACCGACAAAAAGTTTGATTTCTTTCAATATTTTTTTTTTCTGAATTTCACTCAAAAACAAGGCAATTGTTTAATTTTTTTTTCTCTTAATTTCACTCAAAAACAAGGCAATTGTTTGATTTTCACATGAATTTAACACCGACCGACAAAAAATTTGTTTTCTTTCAATATTTTTTTTTTCTGAATTTCACTTAAAAACAAGGCAATTTTTTGTTTTTTTTTTCTCTTGATTTCACTCAAAAACAAGGCAATTGTTTGATTTTCACATGAATTTAACACCGACCGACAAAAAGTTTGATTTCTTTCAATTTTTTTTTTCTGAATTTCACTCAAAAACAAGGCAATTGTGTGATTTTTTTTTTCTCTTAATTTCACTCAAAAACAAGGCAATTGTTCGATTTTTTTTTCTCTTAATTTCACTCCAAAACAAGGCAATTGTTTGATTTTCACATGAATTTAACACCGACCGACAAAAAGTTTGTTTTCTTTCAATATTTTTTTTTCTGAATTTCACTTAAAAACAAGGCAATTTTTTGTTTTTTTTTTCTCTTGATTTCACTCAAAAACAAGGCAATTGTTTGATTATCACATGAATTTAACACCGACCGACAAAAAGTTTGATTTCTTTCAATATTTTTTTTTTCTGAATTTCACTCAAAATCAAGGCAATTGTTTGATTTTTTTTTTCTCTTAATTTCACTCAAAAACAAGGCAATTGTTTGATTTTTTTTTTCTCTTAATTTCACTCAAAAACAAGGCAATTGTGTGTTTTTTTTTCTCTTAATTTCACTCAAAAACAAGGCAATTGTTTGATTTTCACATGAATTTAACACCGACCGACAATAAGTTTGTTTTCTTTCAATATTTTTTTTTTCTGAATTTCACTCAAAAACAAGGCAATTGTTTGATTTTTTTTTTCTCTTAATTTCACTCAAAAACAAGGCAATTATTTGATTTTCACATGAATTTAACACCGACCGACAAAAAGTTTGATTTCTTTCAATTTTTTTTTTCTGAATTTCACTCAAAAACAAGGCAATTGTTTGATTTTTTTTTTCTCTTAATTTCACTCAAAAACAAGGCAATTGTTTGATTTTCACATGAATTTAACACCGACCGACAAAAAGTTTGATTTCTTTCATTTATTTTTTCTGAATTTCACTCAAAAACAAGGCAATTGTTTGATTATCACATGAATTTAACACCGACCGACAAAAAGTTTGATTTCTTTCAATATTTTTTTTTTCTGAATTTCACTCAAAATCAAGGCAATTGTTTGATTTTTTTTTTCTCTTAATTTCACTCAAAAACAAGGCAATTGTTTGATTTTTTTTTTCTCTTAATTTCACTCAAAAACAAGGCAATTGTTTGATTTTCACATGAATTTAACACCGACCGACAAAAAGTTTGATTTCTTTAAATATTTTTTTTTTCTGAATTTCACTCAAAATCAAGGCAATTGTTGGTTTTTTTTTTTCTCTTAATTTCACTCAAAACAAGGCAATTGTTTGATTTTTTTTTCTCTTAATTTCACTCAAAAACAAGGCAATTGTTTGATTTTCACATGAATTTAACACCGACCGACAAAAAGTTTGATTTCTTTCAATTTTTTTTTTTTCTGAATTTCACTCAAAAACAAGGCAAATAAGGATATTGGCTATAGTCTAAATTATAACAAGTTGGCAATGATCACTAACCATCTCACACAATTATTTATATTTTTTTTTCTGAATTTCACTCAAAAACAAGACATATGTTTGATTTTTATTCTCTTAATTTCACTCAAAAACAAGGCAATTGTTTGATTTTAACATGAATTTAACACCGACCGACAAAAAGTTTGATTTCTTTCAATATTTTTTTTTTCTGAATTTCACTCAAAATCAAGGCAATTGTTTGATTTTTTTTTTCTCTTAATTTCACTCAAAAACAAGGCAATTGTTTGAATTTTTTTTTCTCTTAATTTCACTCCAAAACAAGGCAATGGTTTGATTTTACACATGAATTTAACACCGGCCGACAAAAAGTTTGATTTCTTTCAATTTTTTTTTTTCTGAATTACACTCAAAATCAAGGCAATTGTTTGATTTTTTTTTCTAATAATTTCACTCAAAAACAAGGCAATTGTTTGATTTTCACATGAATTTAACACCGACCGACAAAAAGTTTGATTTCTTTCAATATTTTTTTTTTCTGAATTTCACTCAAAAACAAGGCAATTGTTTGATTTTTTTTTTCTCTTAATTTCACTTAAAAACAAAGCAATTGTTTGATTTTCACATGAATTTAACACCGACCGACAAAAAGTTTGATTTCTTTCAATATTTTTTTTTTCTGAATTTCACTCAAAATCAAGGCAATTGTTTGATTTTTTTTTCTAATAATTTCACTCAAAAACAAGGCAATTGTTTGATTTTCACATGAATTTAACACCGACCGACAAAAAGTTTGATTTCTTTCAATATTTTTTTTTTCTGAATTTCACTCAAAAACAAGGCAATTAAGGATATTGGCTATAGTCTAAATTATAACAAGTTGGCAATGATCACTAACCATCTCACACAATTATTTATATTCTGCTCCGTTGACATTTCAGGTTTGGATAGATACTGAATGTATGATGCTGCCGATCAAAAGCTGTTATGTTTGCCCGCCCGCCGCTGATTGCTTTCGTCTATT
The DNA here is from genome assembly GCA_963854805.1 of Plagodis dolabraria. Classification (NCBI taxonomy): domain Eukaryota; kingdom Metazoa; phylum Arthropoda; class Insecta; order Lepidoptera; family Geometridae; genus Plagodis; species Plagodis dolabraria. The sequence continues at coordinate 45,524 of CAWLAX010000026.1, read as the reverse complement.
TTAACATGGTAAGTGTCAAAAGCAAATTTTATATATAGTATAATATATTCATAGTCTTCTTTGGCCAAACAAAAATCCATTTACCAGTGGAACAATCGATTTTATTTGTTCCATAATAGAAATAGGGGACCACCGTGTCTGTCTGTCTGTCTGACCTTTGAAGGGCAGCCATGTTTGGAACTGTAATGTGTAGCCGAAGTGAAATTTTCACAAAAGTCTCACCAAGTGTCTGAAACGAAAATAAGCGATAAATTACCTACGTTAATAGATTGCTAATACATTTTCAAACGCAGATTGGTGGGTTGCTGAAACCTTCAAAAAACTGACTGTTTGTCAACACTGTTATCAAGTTAATTAACATTAACTAGCTAATAAATTGCCACATGTCCATTTGATATTATTAATCAAATTCATATTATTGAGAACAACTAATTATCAAGTTATGTATAAGTGTTACATAATATTTTGATATATGACTGTGTGTGTGTTTAATCTGTAAACTCCATAGAAATGGTAAACATTCTACATTTACATAATATTAACTTTTTCATAAATTACACTGCCATCAGGGTGGAACTAAATTAACAGTTACAATTTTGTAAATTGCATAAGGATCGCATTGAAATATTTGATTGTTGAGAGGCTATTTGTTTTTCAATAATTATAATATGCACTGATCAATACACTATACAATAATATATAACTTGATCCATCCTCCGCTCTTGTATTTATTCGCTTACAAATTATTTATTATAACCGTCGTCTCGTTATTCGAAACGTTCGAAACGTAGCTCGTCGTGTGTGGCCCGTAAATGTTAACAAGAAGCGTGTGCGATATCATTATTAATGCATAGTTATACGTACAAAAACAAGGCAATTGTTTGATTTTTTTTTTCTCTTAATTTCACTCAAAAACAAGGCAATTGTTTGATTTTCACATGAATTTAACACCGACCGACAAAAAGTTTGTTTTCTTTCAATATTTTTTTTTTCTGAATTTCACTCAAAAACAAGGCAATTGTGTGATTTTTTTTTTCTCTTAATTTCACTCAAAAACAAGGCAATTGTTTGATTTTCACATGAATTTAACACCGACCGACAAAAAGTTTGATATCTTTCAATATTTTTTTTTTCTGAATTTCACTCAAAAACAAGGCAATTGTTTGATTTTTTTTTCTCTTAATTTCACTTTAAAACAAGGCAATTGTTTGATTTTCACATGAATTTAACACCGACCGACAAAAAGTTTGTTTTCTTTAAATTTTTTTTTTTCTGAATTTCACTCAAAAACAAGGCAATTGTGTGTTTTTTTTTCTCTTAATTTCACTCAAAAACAAGGCAATTGTTTGATTTTCACATGAATTTAACACCGACCGACAATAAGTTTGTTTTCTTTCAATATTTTTTTTTTCTGAATTTCACTCAAAAACAAGGCAATTGTTTGATTTTTTTTTTCTCTTAATTTCACTCAAAAACAAGGCAATTATTTGATTTTCACATGAATTTAACACCGACCGACAAAAAGTTTGATTTCTTTCAATTTTTTTTTTTCTGAATTTCACTCAAAAACAAGGCAATTGTTTGATTTTTTTTTTCTCTTAATTTCACTCAAAAACAAGGCAATTGTTTGATTTTCACATGAATTTAACACCGACCGACAAAAAGTTTGATTTCTTTCAATATTTTTTTTTTTGAATTTCACTCAAAAACAAGGCAATTGTTTGATTTTTTTTTCTCTTTCAATATTTTTTTTTTCTGAATTTCACTCAAAATCAAGGCAATTTTTAGATTTTTTTTTTCTCTTAATTTCACTCAAAAACATGGCAATTGTTTGATTTTCACATGAATTTAACACCGACCGACAAAAAGTTTGATTTCTTTCAATTTCTTTTTTCAGAATTTCACTCAAAAACAAGGCAATTAAGGATATTGGCTATAGTCTAAATTATAACAAGTTGGCAATGATCACTAACCATCTCACGCAATTATTTATATTCTGCTCCGTTGACATTTCAGGTTTGGATAGATACTGGATGTTTGATGCTGCTGATCAAAAGCTGTTATGTTTGCCCGCCCGCCGCTGATTGCTTTCGTCTATTTTAACATGGTAAGTGTCAAAAGCAAATTTTATATATAGTATAATATATTCATAGTCTTCTTTGGCCAAACAAAAATCCATTTACCAGCGGAACAATCGATTTTATTTGTTCCATAATAGAAATAGGGGACCACCGTGTCTGTCTGTCTGTCTGACCTTTGAAGGGCAGCCATGTTTGGAACTGTAATGTGTAGCCGAAGTGAAATTTTCACAAAAATCTCACCAAGTGTCTGAAACGAAAATTAGCGATAAATTACCTACGTTAATAGATTGCTAATACATTTTCAAACGCAGATTGGTGGGTTGCTGAAACCTTCAAAAACTGACTGTTTGTCAACACTGTTACCAAGTTAATTAACATTAACTAGCTAATAAATTGCCACATGTCCATGTGATATTATTTATCAAATTCATATTATTGAGAACAACTAATTATTAAGTTATGTATAAGTGTTACATAATATTTTGATATATGACTGTGTGTGTGTTTAATCTGTAAACTCCATAGAAATGGTAAACATTCTACATTTACATAATATTAACTTTTTCATAAATTACACTGCCATCAGGGTGGAACTAAATTAACAGTTACAATTTTGTAAATTGCATAAGGATCGCATTGAAATATTTGATTGTTGAGAGGCTATTTGTTTTTCAATAATTATAATATGCACTGATCAATACACTATACAATAATATATAACTTGATCCATCCTCCGCTCTTGTATTTATTCGCTTACAAATTATTTATTATAACCGTCATCTCAATATTCGAAACGTTCGAAACGTAGCTCGTCGTGTGTAGCCCGTAAATGTAAACAAGAAGCGTGTGCGATATCATTATTAATGCATAGTTATACGTACAAAAACAAGGCAATTGTTTGATTTTTTTTTCTCTTAATTTCACTCAAAAACAAGGCAATTGTTTGATTTTCACATGAATTTAACACCGACCGACAAAAAGTTTGTTTTCTTTCAATATTTTTTTTCTGAATTTCACTCAAAAACAAGGCAATTGTTCGATTTTTTTTTCTCTTAATTTCACTCAAAAACAAGGCAATTGTTTGATTTTTTTTTTCTCTTAATTACACTCAAAAACAAGGCAATTGTTTGATTTTCACATGAATTTAACACCGACCGACAAAAAGTTTGATATCTTTCATTTTTTTTCTCTTAATTTCACTCAAAAACAAGGCAATTGTTTGATTTTCACATGAATTTAACACCGACCGACAAAAAGTTTGTTTTCTTTCAATATTTTTTTTTTCTGAATTTCACTCAAAAACAAGGCAATTGTTCGATTTTTTTTTTCTCTTAATTTCACTCAAAAACAAGGCAATTGTTTGATTTTCACATGAATTTAACACCGACCGACAAAAAGTTTGATTTTTTTCAATTTTTTTTTCTGAATTTCACTCAAAAACAAGGCAATTGTTTGATTTTTTTTTCTCTTAATTTCACTCAAAAACAAGGCAATTGTTTGATTTTTTTTCTCTTAATTTCACTCAAAAACAAGGCAATTGTTTGATTTTTTTTTCTCCTAATTTCACTCAAAAACAAGGCAATTGTTGGATTTTTACATGAATTTAACACCGACCGACAAAAAGTTTGATTTCTTTCATTTTTTTTTTCCAAATTTCACTCAATAACCAGGCAATTGTTTGATTTTTTTTTTCTCTTAATTTCACTCAAAAACAAGGCAGTTGTTTGATTTTTTTTCTCTCTTAATTTCACTCAAAAACAAGGCAATTAAGGATATTGGCTATAGTCTAAATTATAACAAGTTGGCAATGATCACTAACCCTCTCAGGCAATTATTTATATTCTGCTCCGTTGACATTTCAGGTTTGGATACATACTGGATGTATGATGCTGCCGCTCAAAAGCTGTTATGTTTGCCCGCCCGCCGCTGATTGCTTTCGTCTATTTTAACATGGTAAGTGTCAAAAGCAAATTTTATATATAGTATAATATATTCATAGTCTTCTTTGGCCAAACAAAAATCCATTTACCAGTGGAACAATCGATTTTATTTGTTCCATAATAGAAATAGGGGACCACCGTGTCTGTCTGTCTGTCTGACCTTTGAAGGGCAGCCATGTTTGGAACTGTAATGTGTAGCCGAAGTGAAATTTTCACAAAAGTCTCACCAAGTGTCTGAAACGAAAATTAGCGATAAATTACCTACGTTAATAGATTGCTAATAAATTTTTAAACGCAGATTGGTGGGTTGCTGAAACCTTCAAAAACTGACTGTTTGTCAACACTGTTATCAAGTTAATTAACATTAACTAGCTTATAAATTGCCACGTGTCCATGTGATATTATTAATCAAATTCATATTATTGAGAACAACTAATTATCAAGTTATGTATAAGTGTTACATAATATTTTGATATATGAATGTGTGTGTGTTTAATCTGTAAACTCCATAGAAATGGTAAACATTCTACATTTACATAATATTAACTTTTTCATAAATTACACTGCCATCAGGGTGGAACTAAATTAACAGTTACAATTTTGTAAATTGCATAAGGATCGCATTGAAATATTTGATTGTTGAGAGGCTATTTGTTTTTCAATAATTATAATATGCACTGATCAATACACTATACAATAATATATAACTTGATCCATCCTCCGCTCTTGTATTTATTCGCTTACAAATTATTTATTATAACCGTCATCTCGATATTCGAAACGTTCGAAACGTAGCTCGTCGTGTGTGGCCCGTAAATGTAAACAAGAAGCGTGTGCGATATCATTATTAATGCATAGTTATACGTAACCATAACAATAGTTAAAAATTACCTACACGGCGGTGGAAGTGACAATTACAATTTGAATCACCGCGACATGTAAATTTCTAGCACATCAGAGATCAGCGTTGAAATGGTCAATCGGCGTTAGTAAGCAGCGGCTAAATTGTACAAGTGAAATTAATAGGTATGCCATATATAACAGGCACCTGTTTAATTTTCACATTAATTAAAAACCAACGGACAAAATATTTTTTTTTTCCATAATTACACTGAAAAACAGGCAATTGTTTGATTTTCACATGAATTGAACACCGACCGACAAAAAATTTTATTTCTTTCAATATTATTTTTTTCTGAATTTCACTCAAAAACAAGGCAATTGTTTGATTTTTTTTTCTCTTAATTTCACTCAAAAACAAGGCAATTGTTTGATTTTCACATGAATTTAACACCGACCGACAAAAAGTTTGATTTCTTTCATTTTTTTTTTCCGAATTTCACTCAAAAACAAGGCAATTAAGGATATTGGCTATAGTCTAAATTATAACAAGTTGGCAATGATCACTAACCCTCTCAGGCAATTATTTATATTCTGCTCCGTTGACATTTCAGGTTTGGATACATACTGGATGTATGATGCTGCCGCTCAAAAGCTGTTATGTTTGCCCGCCCGCCGCTGATTGCTTTCGTCTATTTTAACATGGTAAGTGTCAAAAGCAAATTTTATATATAGTATAATATATTCATAGTCTTCTTTGGCCAAACAAAAATCCATTTACCAGTGGAACAATCGATTTTATTTGTTCCATAATAGAAATAGGGGACCACCGTGTCTGTCTGTCTGTCTGACCTTTGAAGGGCAGCCATGTTTGGAACTGTAATGTGTAGCCGTAAATTTTCACAAAAGTCTCACCAAGTGGCTGAAACGAAAAAAGCGATAAATTACCTACGTTAATAGATTGCTAATACATTTCAAACGCAGATTGGTGGGTTGCTGAAACCTTTAAAAATCTGACTGTTTGTCAACACTGTTATCAAGTTAATTAACATTAACTAGCTAATAAATTGCCACATGTCCATGTGATATTATTTATTAAATTCATATTATTGAGAACAACTAAATATTAAGTTATCTATAAGTGTTACATAATATTTTGATGTATGACTGTGTGTGTGTTTAATCTGTAAACTCCATAGAAATGGTAAACATTCTACATTTACATAATATTAACTTTTTCATAAATTACACTGCCATCAGGGTGGAACTAAATTAACAGTTACAATTTTGTAAATTGCATAAGGATCGCATTGAAATATTTGATTGTTGAGAGGCTATTTGTTTTTCAATAATTATAATATGCACTGATCAATACACTATACAATAATATATAACTTGATCCATCCTCCGCTCTTGTATTTATTCGCTTACAAATTATTTATTATAACCGTCATCTCGATATTCGAAACGTTCGAAACGTAGCTCGTCGTGTGTGGCCCGTAAATGTAAACAAGAAGCGTGTGCGATATCATTATTAATGCATAGTTATACGTACAAAAACAAGGCAATTGTTTGATTTTCACATGAATTTAACACCGACCGACAAAAAGTTTGTTTTCTTTCAATATTTTTTTTTTCTGAATTTCACTCAAAAACAAGGCAATTGTTCGATTTTTTTTTTCTCTTAATTTCACTCCAAAACAAGGCAATTGTTTGATTTTCACATGAATTTAACACCGACCGACAAAAAGTTTGATTTCTTTCAATTTTTTTTTTTCTGAATTTCACTCAAAAACAAGGCAATTGTGTGATTTTTTTTTTCTCTTAATTTCACTCAAAAACAAGGCAATTGTTTGATTTTCACATGAATTTAACACCGACCGACACAAAGTTTGATTTCTTTCAATATTTTTTTTTCTGAATTTCACTCAAAAACAAGGCAATTGTTTGATTTTTTTTTGTCTCTTAATTTCACTCAAAAACAAGGCAATTGTTTGATTTTCACATGAATTTAACACCGACCGACAAAAAGTTTGTTTTCTTTCAATATTTTTTTTTTCTGAATTTCACTCAAAAACAAGGCAATTGTTTGATTTTTTTGTCTCTTAATTTCACTCAAAAACAAGGCAATTGTTTGATTTTCACATGAATTTAACACCGACCGACAAAAAGTTTGATTTCTTTCAATTTTTTTTTTCTGAATTTCACTCAAAAACAAGGCAATTGTGTGATTTTTTTTTTCTCTTAATTTCACTCAAAAACCAGGCAATTGTTTGATTTTCACAAGAATTTAACACCGACCGACAAAAAGTTTGATTTCTTTCAATTTTTTTTTTCTGAATTTCACTCAAAAACAAGGCAATTGTTTGATTTTTTTCTCTCTTAATTTCACTCAAAAACAACGCAATTGTTTGATTTTTTTTTTCTCTTAATTTCACTCAAAAACAAGGCAATTGTTTGATTTTCACATGAATTTAACACCGACCGACAAAAAGTTTGATTTTTTTCCTTTTTTTTTTTTTCTGAATTTCACTCAAAAACAAGGCAATTGTTTGATTTTTTTTCTCTTAATTTCACTCAAAAACAAGGCAATTGTTTGATTTTCACATGAATTTAACACCGACCGACAAAAAGTTTGATTTCTTTCAATATTTTTTTTTTCTGAATTTCACTCAAAATCAAGGCAATTGTTTGATTTTTTTTTTCTCTTAATTTCACTCAAAAACAAGGCAATTGTTTGATTTTTTTTTCTCTTAATTTCACTCAAAAACAAGGCAATCGTTTGATTTTCACATGAATTTAACACCGACCGACAAAAAGTTTGTTTTCTTTCAATATTTTTTTTTTCTGAATTTCACTCAAAAACAAGGCAATTGTTTGATTTTTTTTTCACATAATTTCACTTAAAAACAAAGCAATTGTTTGATTTTCACATGAATTTAACACCGACCGACAAAAAGTTTGATTTCTTTAATTTTTTTTTTCTGAATTTCACTCAAAAACAAGGCAATTGTTTGATTTATTTTTCTCTTAATTTCACTCAAAAACAAGGCAATAGTTTGATTTTCACATGAATTTAACATCGACCGACAAAAAGTTTGATATCTTTCAATATTTTTTTTTTCTCTTAATTTCACTCAAAAACAAGGCAATTGTTTGATTTTCACATGAATTTAACACCGACCGACAAAAAGTTTGATTTCTTTCAATTTTTTTTTTCTGAATTTCACTCAAAAACAAGGCAATTAAGGATATTGGCTATAGTCTAAATTATAACAAGTTGGCAATGATCACTAACCCTCTCAGGCAATTATTTATATTCTGCTCCGTTGACATTTCAGGTTTGGATACATACTGGATGTATGATGCTGCCGATCAAAAGCTGTTATGTTTGCCCGCCCGCCGCTGATTGCTTTCGTCTATTTTAACATGGTAAGTGTCAAAAGCAAATTTTATATATAGTATAATATATTCATAGTCTTCTTTGGCCAAACAAAAATCCATTTACCAGTGGAACAATCGATTTTATTTGTTCCATAATAGAAATAGGGGACCACCGTGTCTGTCTGTCTGTCTGACCTTTGAAGGGCAGCCATGTTTGGAACTGTAATGTGTAGCCGAAGTGAAATTTTCACAAAAGTCTCACCAAGTGTCTGAAACGAAAATTAGCGATAAATTACCTACGTTAATAGATTGCTAATACATTTTCAAACGCAGATTGGTGGGTTGCTGAAACCTTCAAAAACTGACTGTTTGTCAACACTGTTATCAAGTTAATTAAATTAATTGCCACATGTCCATGTGATATTATTTATCAAATTCATATTATTGAGAACAACTAATTATTAAGTTATGTATAAGTGTTACATAATATTTTGATATATGACTGTGTGTGTGTTTAATCTGTAAACTCCATAGAAATGGTAAACATTCTACATTTACATAATATTAACTTTTTCATAAATTACACTGCCATCAGGGTGGAACTAAATTAACAGTTACAATTTTGTAAATTGCATAAGGATCGCATTGAAATATTTGATTGTTGAGAGGCTATTTGTTTTTCAATAATTATAATATGCACTGATCAATACACTATACAATAATATATAACTTGATCCATCCTCCGCTCTTGTATTTATTCGCTTACAAATTATTTATTATAACCGTCATCTCGATATTCGAAACGTTTGATTTTCACATGAATTTAACACCGACCGACAAAAAGTTTGATTTCTTTCAATATTTTTTTTTTCTGAATTTCACTCAAAAACACGGCAATTGTTTGTTGTGGGTTGCTGAAACCTTCAAAAACTGACTGTTTGTCAACACTGTTACCAAGTTAATTAACATTAACTAGCTAATTAATTGCCACATGTCCATGTGATATTATTTATCAAATTCATATTATTGAGAACAACTAATTATTAAGTTATGTATAAGTGTTACATAATATTTTGATATATGACTGTGTGTGTGTTTAATCTGTAAACTCCATAGAAATGGTAAACATTCTACATTTACATAATATTAACTTTTTCATAAATTACACTGCCATCAGGGTGGAACTAAATTAACAGTTACAATTTTGTAAATTGCATAAGGATCGCATTGAAATATTTGATTGTTGAGAGGCTATTTGTTTTTCAATAATTATAATATGCACTGATCAATACACTATACAATAATATATAACTTGATCCATCCTCCGCTCTTGTATTTATTCGCTTACAAATTATTTATTATAACCGTCATCTCGATATTCGAAACGTTCGAAACGTAGCTCGTCGTGTGTGGCCCGTAAATGTAAATAAGAAGCGTGTGCGATATCATTATTAATGCATAGTTATACGTACAAAAACAAGGCAATTGTTTGATTTTTTTTTTCTGAATTTCACTCAAAAACAAGGCAATTGTTTGATTTTCACATGAATTTAACACCGACCGACAAAAAGCTTGTTTTCTTTCAATATTTTTTTTTTTCTGAATTTCACTCAAAAACAAGGCAATTGTTCGATTTTTTTTTCTCTTAATTTCACTCCAAAACAAGGCAATTGTTTGATTTTCACATGAATTTAACACCGACCGACAAAAAGTTTGATTTCTTTCAATTTTTTTTTTTTCTGAAATTCACTCAAAAACAAGGCAATTGTGTGGTTTTTTTTTTCTCTTAATTTCACTCAAAAACAAGGCAATTGTTTGATTTTCACATGAATTTAACACCGACCGACAAAAAGTTTGATTTCTTTCAATATTTTTTTTTTCTGAATTTCACTCAAAAACAAGGCAAATGTTTGATTTTTTTTCTCTTAATTTCACTCAAAAACAAGGCAATTGTTTGATTTTCACATGAATTTAACACCGACCGACAAAAAATTTGTTTTCTTTCAATATTTTTTTTTTCTGAATTTCACTTAAAAACAAGGCAATTTTTTGTATTTTTTTCTCTTGATTTCACTCAAAAACAAGGCAATTGTTTGATTTTCACATGAATTTAACACCGACCGACAAAAAGTTTGATTTCTTTCTATTTTTTTTTTCTGAATTTCACTCAAAAACAAGGCAATTGTGTGATTTTTTTTTTCTCTTAATTTCACTCAAAAACAAGGCAATTGTTCGATTTTTTTTTCTCTTAATTTCACTCCAAAACAAGGCAATTGTTTGATTTTCACATGAATTTAACACCGACCGACAAAAAGTTTGATTTCTTTCAATTTTTTTTTTCTGAATTTCACTCAAAAACAAGGCAATTGTGTGATTTTTTTTTTCTCTTAATTTCACTCAAAAACAAGGCAATTGTTTGATTTTCACATGAATTTAACACCGACCGACAAAAAGTTTGATTTCTTTAAATATTTTTTTTTTCTGAATTTCACTCAAAATCAAGGCAATTGTTTGTTTTTTTTTTTCTCTTAATTTCACTCAAAAACAAGGCAATTGTTTGATTTTTTTTTCTCTTAATTTCACTCAAAAACAAGGCAATTGTTTGATTTTCACATGAATTTAACACCGACCGACAAAAAGTTTGATTTCTTTCAATTTTTTTTTTTTCTGAATTTCACTCAAAAACAAGGCAAATAAGGATATTGGCTATAGTCTAAATTATAACAAGTTGGCAATGATCACTAACCATCTCACACAATTATTTATATTTTTTTTTCTGAATTTCACTCAAAAACAAGACATATGTTTGATTTTTATTCTCTTAATTTCACTCAAAAACAAGGCAATTGTTTGATTTTAACATGAATTTAACACCGACCGACAAAAAGTTTGATTTCTTTCAATATTTTTTTTTTCTGAATTTCACTCAAAATCAAGGCAATTGTTTGATTTTTTTTTTCTCTTAATTTCACTCAAAAACAAGGCAATTGTTTGATTTTTTTTTTCTCTTAATTTCACTCCAAAACAAGGCAATGGTTTGATTTTACACATGAATTTAACACCGACCGACAAAAAGTTTGATTTCTTTCAATATTTTTTTTTTCTGAATTTCACTCAAAAACAAGGCAATTGTTTGATTTTTTTTTTCTCTTAATTTCACTTAAAAACAAAGCAATTGTTTGATTTTCACATGAATTTAACACCGACCGACAAAAAGTTTGATTTCTTTCAATATTTTTTTTTTCTGAATTTCACTCAAAATCAAGGCAATTGTTTGATTTTTTTTTCTAATAATTTCACTCAAAAACAAGGCAATTGTTTGATTTTCACATGAATTTAACACCGACCGACAAAAAGTTTGATTTCTTTCAATATTTTTTTTTTCTGAATTTCACTCAAAAACAAGGCAATTAAGGATATTGGCTATAGTCTAAATTATAACAAGTTGGCAATGATCACTAACCATCTCACACAATTATTTATATTCTGCTCCGTTGACATTTCAGGTTTGGATAGATACTGAATGTAGGATGCTGCCGATCAAAAGCTGTTATGTTTGCCCGCCCGCCGCTGATTGCTTTCGTCTATTTTAACATGGTAAGTGTCAAAAGCAAATTTTATATATAGTATAATATATTCATAGTCTTCTTTGGCCAAACAAAAATCCATTTACCAGTGGAACAATCGATTTTATTTGTTCCATAATAGAAATAGGGGACCACCGTGTCTGTCTGTCTGTCTGACCTTTGAAGGGCAGCCATGTTTGGAACTGTAATGTGTAGCCGAAGTGAAATTTTCACAAAAGTCTCACCAAGTGTCTGAAACGAAAATAAGCGATAAATTACCTACGTTAATAGATTGCTAATACATTTTCAAACGCAGATTGGTGGGTTGCTGAAACCTTCAAAAAACTGACTGTTTGTCAACACTGTTATCAAGTTAATTAACATTAACTAGCTAATAAATTGCCACATGTCCATTTGATATTATTAATGAAATTCATATTATTGAGAACAACTAATTATCAAGTTATGTATAAGTGTTACATAATATTTTGATATATGACTGTGTGTGTGTTTAATCTGTAAACTCCATAGAAATGGTAAACATTCTACATTTACATAATATTAACTTTTTCATAAATTACACTGCCATCAGGGTGGAACTAAATTAACAGTTACAATTTTGTAAATTGCATAAGGATCGCATTGAAATATTTGATTGTTGAGAGGCTATTTGTTTTTCAATAATTATAATATGCACTGATCAATACACTATACAATAATATATAACTTGATCCATCCTCCGCTCTTGTATTTATTCGCTTACAAATTATTTATTATAACCGTCGTCTCGTTATTCGAAACGTTCGAAACGTAGCTCGTCGTGTGTGGCCCGTAAATGTTAACAAGAAGCGTGTGCGATATCATTATTAATGCATAGTTATACGTACAAAAACAAGGCAATTGTTTGATTTTTTTTTTCTCTTAATTTCACTCAAAAACAAGGCAATTGTTTGATTTTCACATGAATTTAACACCGACCGACAAAAAGTTTGTTTTCTTTCAATATTTTTTTTTTCTGAATTTCACTCAAAAACAAGGCAATTGTGTGATTTTTTTTTTCTCTTAATTTCACTCAAAAACAAGGCAATTGTTTGATTTTCACATGAATTTAACACCGACCGACAAAAAGTTTGATATCTTTCAATATTTTTTTTTTCTGAATTTCACTCAAAAACAAGGCAATTGTTTGATTTTTTTTTCTCTTAATTTCACTTTAAAACAAGGCAATTGTTTGATTTTCACATGAATTTAACACCGACCGACAAAAAGTTTGTTTTCTTTCAATTTTTTTTTTCTGAATTTCACTCAAAAACAAGGCAATTGTGTGTTTTTTTTTCTCTTAATTTCACTCAAAAACAAGGCAATTGTTTGATTTTCACATGAATTTAACACCGACCGACAATAAGTTTGTTTTCTTTCAATATTTTTTTTTTCTGAATTTCACTCAAAAACAAGGCAATTGTTTGATTTTTTTTTTCTCTTAATTTCACTCAAAAACAAGGCAATTATTTGATTTTCACATGAATTTAACACCGACCGACAAAAAGTTTGATTTCTTTCAATTTTTTTTTTCTGAATTTCACTCAAAAACAAGGCAATTGTTTGATTTTTTTTTTCTCTTAATTTCACTCAAAAACAAGGCAATTGTTTGATTTTCACATGAATTTAACACCGACCGACAAAAAGTTTGATTTCTTTCATTTATTTTTTCTGAATTTCACTCAAAAACAAGGCAATTGTTTGATTATCACATGAATTTAACACCGACCGACAAAAAGTTTGATTTCTTTCAATATTTTTTTTTTTGAATTTCACTCAAAAACAAGGCAATTGTTTGATTTTTTTTTCTCTTTCAATATTTTTTTTTTCTGAATTTCACTCAAAATCAAGGCAATTTTTAGATTTTTTTTTTCTCTTAATTTCACTCAAAAACAAGGCAATTGTTTGATTTTTTTTTTCTCTTAATTTCACTCAAAAACAAGGCAATTGTTTGATTTTCACATGAATTTAACACCGACCGACAAAAAGTTTGATTTCTTTCAATTTCTTTTTTCAGAATTTCACTCAAAAACAAGGCAATTAAGGATATTGGCTATAGTCTAAATTATAACAAGTTGGCAATGATCACTAACCATCTCACGCAATTATTTATATTCTGCTCCGTTGACATTTCAGGTTTGGATGATACTGGATGTATGATGCTGCCGATCAAAAGCTGTTATGTTTGCCCGCCCGCCGCTGATTGCTTTCGTCTTTTTTAACATGGTAAGTGTCAAAAGCAAATTTTATATATAGTATAATATATTCATAGTCTTCTTTGGCCAAACAAAAATCCATTTACCAGTGGAACAATCGATTTTATTTGTTCCATAATAGAAATAGGGGACCACCGTGTCTGTCTGTCTGTCTGACCTTTGAAGGGCAGCCATGTTTGGAACTGTAATGTGTAGCCGAAGTGAAATTATCACAAAAGTCTCACCAAGTGTCTGAAACGAAAATAAGCGATAAATTACCTACGTTAATAGATTGCTAATACATTTTCAAACGCAGATTGGTGGGTTGCTGAAACCTTCAAAAACTGACTGTTTGTCAACACTGTTATCAAGTTAATTAACATTAACTAGCTAATAAATTGCCACATGTCCATGTGATATTATTAATCAAATTCGTATAATTGAGAACAACTAATTATCAAGTTATGTATAAGTGTTACATAATATTTTGATATATGACTGTGTGTGTGTTTAATCTGTAAACTCCATAGAAATGGTAAACATTCTACATTTACATAATATTAACTTTTTCATAAATTACACTGCCATCAGGGTGGAACTAAATTAACAGTTACAATTTTGTAAATTGCATAAGGATCGCATTGAAATATTTGATTGTTGAAAGGCTATTTGTTTTTCAATAATTATAATATGCACTGATCAATAATAATAATATCCTCCGCTCTTGTATTTATTCGCTTACAAATTATTTATTATAACCGTCATCTCGATATTCGAAACGTTCGAAACGTAGCTCGTCGTGTGTGGCCCGTAAATGTAAACAAGAAGCGTGTGCGATATCATTATTAATGCATAGTTATACGTAACCATAACAATAGTTAAAAATTACCTCCACGGCGGTGGAAGTGACAATTACAATTTGAATCACCGCGACATGTAAATTTGTAGCACATCAGAGATCAGCGTTCAAATGGTCAATCGGCGTTAGAAAGCAGCGGCTAAATTGTACAAGTGAAATTAATAGGTATGCCATATATAACAGGCAACTGTATAATTTTCACATTAATTAAAAACCAACGGACAATTTTTTTTTTCCATAATTACATTGAAAAACAGGCAATTGTTTGATTTTCAAATGAATTTAACACCGACCGACAAAAAATTTGATTTCTTTCAATTTTTTTTTTCTGAATTTCACTCAAAAACAAGGCAATTGTTTGATTTTCACATGAATTTAACACCGACCGACAAAAAGTTTGATTTCTTTCATTTTTTTTTTCCAAATTTCACTCAATAACCAGGCAATTGTTTGATTTTTTTTTCTCTTAATTTCACTCAAAAACAAGGCAATTGTTTGATTTTCACATGAATTTAACACCGACCGACAAAAAGTTTGATTTCTTTCGATTTTTTTTTCTGAATTTCACTCAAAAACAAGGCAATTGTGTGATTTTTTTTTTCTCTTAAATTCACTCAAAAACAAGGCAATTGTTTGATTTTCACATGAATTTAACACCGACCGACAAAAAGTTTGATTTCTTTCAATTTTTTTTTTCTGAATTTCACTCAAACACAAGGCAATTGTTTGATTTTTTTTTTCTCTTAATTTCACTCAAAATCAAGGCAATTGTTTGATTTTTTTTTCTCTTAATTTCACTCAAAAACAAGGCAATTGTTTGATTTTCACATGAATTTAACACCGACCGACAAAAACTTTGATTTCTTTCATTTTTTTTTTCTGAATTTCACTCAAAAACAAGGCAATTGTTTGATTTTTTTTCTCTTAATTTCACTCAAAAACAAGGCAATTGTTTGATTTTCACATGAATTTAACACCGACCGACAAAAAGTTTGATTTCTTACAATATTTTTTTTTTCTGAATTTCACTCAAAATCAAGGCAATTTTTTGATTTTTTTTTTCTCTTAATTTCACTCAAAAACAAGGCAATTGTTTGATTTTTTTTTTCTCTTAATTTCACTCAAAAACAAGGCAATTGTTTGATTTTCACATGAATTTAACACCGACCGACAAAAAGTTTGATTTCTTTCAATTTTTTTTTTTCTGAATTTCACTCAAAAACAAGGCAATTAAGGATATTGGCTATAGTCTAAATCATAACAAGTTGGCAATGATCACTAACCATCTCACGCAATTATTTATATTCTGCTCCGTTGACATTTCAGGTTTGGATGATACTGGATGTATGATGCTGCCGATCAAAAGCTGTTATGTTTGCCCGCCCGCCGCTGATTGCTTTCGTCTATTTTAACATGGTAAGTGTCAAAAGCAAATTTTATATATAGTATAATATATTCATAGTCTTCTTTGGCCAAACAAAAATCCATTTACCAGTGGAACAATCGATTTTATTTGTTCCATAATAGAAATAGGGGACCACCGTGTCTGTCTGTCTGTCTGACCTTTGAAGGGCAGCCATGTTTGGAACTGTAATGTGTAGCCGAAGTGAAATTTTCACAAAAGTCTCACCAAGTGTCTGAAATGAAAATTAGCGATAAATTACCTACGTTAATAGATTGCTAATACATTTTCAAACGCAGATTGGTGGGTTGCTGAAACCTTCAAAAACTGACTGTTTGTCAACACTGTTATCAAGTTAATTAACATTAACTAGCTAATAAATTGCCACATGTCCATGTGATATTATTAATCAAATTCATATTATTGAGAACAACTAATTATCAAGTTATGTATAAGTGTTACATAATATTTTGATATATGACTGTGTGTGTGTTTAATCTGCAAACTCCATAGAAATGGTAAACATTCTACATTTACATAATATTAACTTTTTCATAAATTACACTGCCATCAGGGTGGAACTAAATTAACAGTTACAATTTTGTAAATTGCATAAGGATCGCATTGAAATATTTGATTGTTGAGAGGCTATTTGTTTTTCAATAATTATAATATGCACTGATCAATACACTATACAATAATATATAACTTGATCCATCCTCCGCTCTTGTATTTATTCGCTTACAAATTATTAATTATAACCGTCATCTCGATATTCGAAACGTTCGAAACGTAGCTTGTCGTGTGTGGCCCGTAAATGTAAACAAGAAGCGTGTGCGATATCATTATTAATGCATAGTTATACGTAACCATAACAATAGTTAAAAATTACCTCCACGGCGGTGGAAGTGACAATTACAATTTGAATCACCGCGACATGTAAATTTGTAGCACATCAGAGATCAGCGTTGATTTGGTCAATCGGCGTTAGAAAGCAGCGGCTAAATTGTACAAGTGAAATTAATAGGTATGCCATATATAACAGGCAACTGTTTAATTTTCACATTAATGAAAAACCAACGGACAATTTTTTTTTTTCCATAATTACACTGAAAAACAGGCAATTGTTTGATTTTCAAATGAATTTAACACCGACCGACAAAAAATTTGATTTCTTTCAATTTTTTTTTTCTGAATTTCACTCAAAAACAAGGCAATTGTTTGATTTTCACATGAATTTAACACCGACCGACAAAAAGTTTGATTTCTTTCATTTTTTTTTCCAAATTTCACTCAATAACCAGGCAATTGTTTGATTTTTTTTTTTCTCTTAATTTCACTCAAAAACAAGGCAGTTGTTTGATTTTCACATGAATTTAACACCGACCGACAAAAAGTTTGTTTTTTTTGCAATATTTTTTTTTTCTGAATTTCACTCAAAAACAAGGCAATTGTTTGATTTTTTTTTTCTCTTAATTTTACTCAAAAACAAGGCAATTGTTTGATTTTCACATGAATTTAACACCGACCGACAAAAAGTTTGATTTCTTTCGATTTTTTTTTTCTGAATTTCACTCAAAAACAAGGCAATTGTGTGATTTTTTTTTTCTCTTAATTTCACTCAAAAACAAGGCAATTGTTTGATTTTCACATGAATTTAACACCGACCGACAAAAAGTTTGATTTCTTTCAATTTTTTTTTTCTGAATTTCACTCAAAAACAAGGCAATTGTTTGATTTTTTTTCTCATAATTTCACTCAAAAACAAGGCAATTGTTTGATTTTCACATGAATTTAACACCGACCGACATAAAGTTTGATTTCTTTAATTTTTTTTTTCTGAATTTCACTCAAAAACAAGGCAATTGTTTGATTTTTTTTCTCTTAATTTCACTCAAAAACAAGGCAATTGTTTGATTTTCACATGAATTTAACACCGACCGACAAAAAGTTTGATTTCTTTCAATATTTTTTTTTTTCTGAATTTCACTCAAAATCAAGGCAATTGTTTGTTTTTTTTTTTTCTCTTAATTTCACTCAAAAACAAGGCAATTGTTTGATTTTTTTTTGCTCTTAATTTCACTCAAAAACAAGGCAATTGTTTGATTTTCACATGAATTTAACACCGACCGACAAAAAGTTTGTTTTCTTTCAATATTTTTTTTTTCTGAATTTCACTCAAAAACAAGGCAATTGTTTGATTTTTTTTTTCTCTTAATTTCACTCAAAAACAAGGCAATTGTTTGATTATCACATGAATTTAACACCGACCGACAAAAAGTTTGATTTCTTTCGATTTTTCTTTTCTGAATTTCACTCAAAAACAAGGCAATTGTGTGATTTTTTTTTCTCTTAATTTCACTCAAAAACAAGGCAATTGTTTGATTTTTACATGAATTTAACACCGACCGACAAAAAGTTTGATTTCTTTCAATTTTTTTTTTCTGAATTTCACTCAAAAACAAGGCAATTGTTTGATTTTTTTTTTCTCTTAATTTCACTCAAAATCAAGGCAATTGTTTGATTTTTTTTTTCTCTTAATTTCACTCAAAAACAAGGCAATTGTTTGATTTTCACATGAATTTAACACCGACCGACAAAAAGTTTGATTTCTTTCATTTTTTTTTTCTGAATTTCTCTCAAAAACAAGGCAATTGTTTGATTTTTTTTCTCTTAATTTCACTCAAAAACAAGGCAATTGTTTGATTTTCACATGAATTTCTTACAATTTTTTTTTTTTTCTGAATTTCACTCAAAAACAAGGCAATTAAGGATATTGGCTATAGTCTAAATTATAACAAGTTGGCAATGATCACTAACCATCTCACGCAATTATTTATATTCTGCTCCGTTGACATTTCAGGTTTGGATAGATACTGGATGTGTGATGCTGCCGATCAAAAGCTGTTATGTTTGCCCGCCCGCCGCTGATTGCTTTCGTCTTTTTTAACATGGTAAGTGTCAAAAGCAAATTTTATATATAGTATAATATATTCATAGTCTTCTTTGGCCAAACAAAAATCCATTTACCAGTGGAACAATCGATTTTATTTGTTCCATAATAGAAATAGGGGACCACCGTGTCTGTCTGTCTGTCTGACCTTTGAAGGGCAGCCATGTTTGGAACTTGGTTAGGTTAGGTTAGGTTTTTTTTTTTTTTTTTTTTTTTTTTTTTTTCTGTAGGGAGGAGGAAATCCTCATGGATACCGGGGCGTTGCTGCTTGTATACTGGATCCAAGCGCCAACCTCCCGGTGATGTCCGACTCCGCCAGTTTCCTGACGACCTACGGACTAAAACCATCCTCCCTCTGTGTTTTACTGTTACTATTTATAATGCAACAACTTTGAAACTATGACAAACTTTAATCTTTCTTAAATAAGTCTAAATTTTTTTTTTTTAATATTTTTTTTTTTTTTTTTTTTTTTTTTTTTTTTTATCAAACTTATATCTATACTAATTGTGCTGTACCCTATTTGTTACCTTTTAAGACATACGTAATGGCTTAAAACTAAATATTGATTGTTAAATACAACTCGTATACCAACCCAAATGAATGTAGAAACATATATATCAAGCATTTCTTTACGTATGTTCTAACATTACCGCCAGACATTATTTTTTTTTTTATTTATTATTATTATTATTTTTTTTTTTTTTTTGTTAATTAAGAATATGAACTTAATGGTCCTACATATACAAACATAACTAAAAACTATAATAATATTACAAAAACACCGGGCAGTAATACATAATATGTTGATTCTACAGCAGTTTACTACTACAAATAAATATTAAAGGTCCAATTATTTACAGTTTCTTTCCCTATGTAAGCTTAGGTCCTATGATATCTTTAGTGTTGATCCATTTGCCTTTGCGGTTTTCGCTATTGCAAATTCCGCAAAAGCTAGGAAATGGATCCGACCATAGTCATCGCTGATCAAGTCATGGAAATTGGTTTCCAGTATTTTCGTGCCCATTCCCCATTCACACTCCAGTCTCCTCTGACCATAAATAGGGCAGTGTACCAGAATATGACGTAAATCTTGTGGGGTGTGATTGTCGCATGGGCAGTTCGGGTCATTTATGATTTTGAACCTGTGTAGGTAGCTTTTTAGACCACAGTGACCCGTGAAAAGTTGGGTTCTAAGGTTTGTAGTGCCTAAATTGTTTAAAATCTTATAAGCTATGCGGACGTCGGGGAAAAACCTCTTCGTTTCTTCTCCAGCCTCGCTGCTCGAGTACCTCTCCTGCCACATTTCCAATGTTTTAAGCCTGATGGAGCGCTTTGCATGAGAGAGAGGAAACGCGTCATACACAGGTGCAACTTTTAGTTTGAGAGCTGCTTCTTTGGCAAGTTCATCAGCCCTTTCGTTGCCCAGTATCCCCGAATGGGCTTTAATCCAGTAAAAGTGGATTTCGTTTGTCGAGTTTTTCAAGACACTATGGATATCCAGTGCAATTGGGTTGTCGGTGCTCCTGTCGCATAGGGTGTCCAGTGAAGATCTTGAGTCACTGAGTATTATGCCTTTTAATTTGTTTTTCACCAGATATTTAACAGCACCCAGGATGGCGATGAGCTCCGCTTGGAAGACGCTGCAGTAGTCTGAGAGTTTAAATTTCATTTTATGATTTTCTGAATCACCCTTCCAGCAGGACACTGCCGCGCCAAACTTGCCCTCTATTTTGCTTCCATCTGTATACAATTTGTTCACGCTATGTTCGATACCAACTGCCTCCTCTTGTGTCTGGACCATGCCATATTCGAGTATATCATACCGGTTCAACAGCTGCTAAGTATATTAGCCTGGTGATGTCAGGGTTTAGTCCCCATTGAGTTTTCACTGCTCGAGATAGCGATTTGTGAATATTTATGGCCTTCTTTACTGTTAACTCAATGTGTTTTGCGAAAGTTAGGGATTTATCGATGGTGAGTCCCAAAATTTTCAAATCATCGCACAATTTGAGGGGATGCCCGTTTAGTTGTATTTTCGGGATGAGATACTTGAGCCTTTTTGTTATCACCATCGCTTGGGTCTTGTGATGGGCGAATTTCATCTTGTGTTCAGATCCCCAAGAGGAGATAGTTTCGAGGGCGTGGTTCATTTTTCTTTCAACGTCACTTGTGGTTTTCCCGTGGGCTATTACAAGGATGTCGTCGGCGAAAGCTTGGACATGAGCTTCAAGGTTTTCTGCGACTTCCAGGAGAGGATCAAGTTGAATGTTCCAGAAGAGTGGACCGCAGATAGATCCTTGGACACACCCTTTATTTGTTGCTCTGATAATCTCCTCTCCCAGATATTTTAATTTGATGGACCTGTCTGTAAGATAGCTGTCTACCAATGTTATAGTTTTCATATCCACACCCTTCTTGAAGAGTTCCTTCATTATGCCTGGCCACCAGCAGTTGTCAAACGCGCCTTCAATGTCTAGTGATACCATGGCAATTATTTCCTTTCTTTTGAGGCCATCCTTCACTATCTGCAGTGCATCATACAGCGCATCTTCCGTTCCTTTCTGTGGTATAAAGCCATATTGCCTGTTATTGAGCTTTCCTGCGTTTCCCAAGTACCATGACATTCTGGTCGCTATAAGTTTTTCCAGCGTTTTTCCCAGTACTGGAAGCAGGCCAATGGGTCTGTAGGATTTCGGCATGGAGTAATCTTCCTTTCCTGGTTTCGGAATAACCTTTATCCATGCCTTTTTCCACATAGTTGGAAAGTGACCTAATTTCAAGCACTGGTTGAAAAGCTCCAGTTGGACGTCTGGGGCCGCTCTGTATGACTCCCAACATATATCCGAAGTAAGGCCGTCTTCTCCTGGAGCTTTTTTAGGGTTCATTTTCTTATATGCTTCTTCGATCTCTTCTACAGTGAATCGTGTGACTTCAGTGCACTGGACAGTGTTCTCTTTAAGTTTGGTCATCAGTTTTGAGACCTCATCTCTAGTTACTCGCTGGTTTTCGTTGTCAGTTTGCGGTGCGTCGCAGGGAAAGAAGGATTCCGCTAGAAGTTTGGCTGATCCTAATGGGTCCCTTATGGCTTCTTCTGCGGTGGCCCGTAGTAATTGGTCTTTTTTTAATCCTTCACATAGTTTCAGGATTCTGTATGTCCGTTGCCATACTGTTTCCTTTTCTTCCTTAGAGCAGAATTCGGTCCAGCTTTTCGTTATTGTCTTTTAGAGAAGCTCTTTGTATTCTTTCCTTAGGTTTAAGTACTGTTGAATGACTGTGGGTCTTCTATTTCGGTTTGCTTTTTTTATTTTCCTCCTTTGTCTTATCATTTCCTTTTTCTTTTGCGTAAGCTCTCTTGTCCACCATTTGATCGAGTTAATCTTTTTAAGAGCAGGGACCTTTTTTAGTGTTTCTTCGCAGGCTTTGATAATGATCTCCGTATACTTAAAAACGACTTCCTCGAGTTCCTCTATCGTCATGGCAGCTAAAACTTTTTCCCGGTCAATATTATA
The DNA here is from genome assembly GCA_963854805.1 of Plagodis dolabraria. Lineage (NCBI taxonomy): Eukaryota > Metazoa > Arthropoda > Insecta > Lepidoptera > Geometridae > Plagodis > Plagodis dolabraria. The sequence goes on along the minus strand of CAWLAX010000026.1, from coordinate 22,755 downwards.
ATTTTTTAGCTCTGTTCGTATCGTTTCCTGAAATTTTTTCCATTTTGCGTTCTTAGTATTGTATATTCTGGTGGAATTCTTTGCGATTACTTGCACTGATTTTGAGTGCTCTAGACAGAACTCTATCTGCTTATGATCAGACAAAGTGACCACTTCTGTGTTGACCTTCCAGTGTTTTATTTTGTCAAGCAAGTTGCTGGAGCAAGCAGTTATATCGACTATGCTGGAATGGTGAATGCCATTCCGATATACACTGAACGTGGGTTCCTGGCCTTCATTGAGTATATGGAAGTCAGCTTCAGCAAAAAAGTCTGTGCACAACACGCCCCTCCTATTCTCATTTCGGCTACCCCACCAGGCACTTGCGGCATTAACGTCGCCTCCCACGATGATCTCGGTGGTTCCCAGGTTTTCAATGACGTATTTTAACCTATCTAGATCAATTTCTAAATCGTCTTCACCGTCAAAATATACACTAATTACTCCTAATTTAATCCTACCTAATTTAACAATGATGCCTACTATTGTTTCTGATATTAAATCTGCATTAAGAATTATATCTAAGTTAGGATCGACGATGACTACGGCCGCGCGAACTGGTTTGTCCCGGTTACTGGTGACCTTTTGGACTACGGTGAAGCTACCCGCGGAAACATGCGCCTTAGCGCCGACATATGGCTCTTGCATGAGCACGATAGACGTTTTATAGTGAGTAGCCCCCTGCAGACATTCTTTCGTAGCATCATAGCCCCTTCCCAGATTTATCTGGGCAAATTTTATAATATCAGTTGCGTTTGGTGGATTTGTGCTGTGGGATTCCGCACTGATACTTAGGTCCACTTTAGCAGTAACTGACGGAGAGTCTCGCAATTTTGTCCCATTTTTGCCATTTAGGGCACTCAGAGCTGTAAGCTGGGTGACTGCTATCAGCATGATTGCTGACGGTCAAGCTGCAATGGGTACACTTTGGCGAATGGTTTCGGTTGGGGCATTCTCTTGTGTCATGCTGCTCCGAACAGTATCCGCAGGTCGGTCCACTAGCTCTGCATTCGCTTGCACGGTGGGAAAATCCCATGCAGCGGTAACATTGCAGGAGTGGAGACTGATCCACTGCAGGGACAACTTGATATCCCAACCGAATACGCTTATCGTTTAACCTGCTCCATGCTTGCGGGCTTAGTTCTATAATAACATTGTTCACTGCGCTATTTCAGCCCTTGGTTCTTCTGACCACTCTGATCTTTGCAGCTTCCGATGTGATGCCCGTGAGGGCGTACACATTTTGCTTGTATATAGCTTCTACTATTCTGGCATCTGTCATCTCGCTGGTTACTCCAATTAGCCTTAATAGAGGGTTTTTTTCCTTAGGCTGGGTGACGGTTAATCTGTCTCCCTTCGTCTTTATGGCCTTGGAGAGGCAGCTCCTGTCTTGCTCGGAGTCGCAATTGATAATGACTCTTTGATTTTTAATCTTTTTAAGGCTGTTGACTCCGACCCCAAGGTTTATAACGTCCACGGTTTTTTTGATGTTTTCTACAACATCATGACTCGAATGCGTTGGATCGATAGATTCAATCATTATCGGATATCGTTGCTTCACCATAGCATCCCTGTACGAAGGTCTAGATTTATCCAACGTCCCTTTACTATTATCATTGTGCCCCTTTTCGTGACTCCCTACTGGTTTCCCCACAGAGCCAGTTTGGGGATGCTGTTGGTGTTGTGATAGAGATGGTATTACCTTATTTTCAATGCCCATTAGCTTATCCCTGATCTCTTAGGTTAGGTTAGGTTAGGTTAGGTTAGGTTAGGTTAGGTTAGGTTAGGTTGGGCGGGTCTGGGTTTATTCATTAATAGTTGCTTTGCCTAGCTTGCATGCCTTGCGCTGCTTGTTTTGGATAAACTCAGGCCTTCCTTACTCATCCCGGATGGGTAAGGAGGCAACGGTCTTAGGGGAGAGCGCAAGTCGTGATGATCCCTAAGGCAAGTCTGACGGATACCTTCCCGTGGTGCTGCCTGTTATTGGTTTATTTCCATCCGAAATAAACGCAACAGAACACCGTCAGGCGCCGCGTCATCTCATCTCATTTGTTTCATTTTCACCGGTCCCATTTCTTCTCACCTCATTTTCTATCATCTTTTCTTGTCTCCCCTCGCTTCGTATCTCCATTCCGGAGAGCTGAACTGTTGTGTGAGACGAGAATTCGTCTCATTTCGTTTCGTTTCATTCGTTCCCCATTTGTCCCACTTCGTTCATTTCACCCCCATTGTCTCATCTCTTTTCACCTCATCCCAATCCTAAGTTTTTGAGTCCGGCGAAGGGATGAATGACTGCAGGGAGTGCAGTCGCGAGGACTCCCCCAGGCCGTCACGCCTTTAAACTGACAAACAAAACCATGGACGATTGTAATAGAAATAGACTACCCCAGGTCGGTAAAGCCCTTACGGGACAATCCGACCCTCCTACGGGAGGCTGCCCCTCGTATTCTGGGGGGGGCAACAATCGCCTTGCGGGTAATGACCCTAAATCTGTGAACGAAAACGACAACGACGACCTTGGCATGAAAATGGACAACACGATGCAAATTGCGACAAACGAAGTGCGGGTAGTACTTACCCGCTGCGATACGCCAATCAGTGAAGAGACAGATCTGACTGGTTTGGCGAAAATGAAGAACCTGTCTGACAGTGATTCAGACATGAGCTGCGAGACTGTAGCATCGCGGGCCTCTGGGGTATCTTCACCCGAGGCGAACCGCTTGTGGAGGAAACGAGCTAGAGATGCTGGTTCCGATACCGGAGAGGACATGACGTCCTCACCCAAAGTGTCGGTTAGACGAGGACGTGGGCGCCCGCCTACCACTGGTCAATACGTTGGCCTCGCTAAGGCCAAGGCTGAACTGAACGCGGCTAAGGCGGAGGAACTTCGGCTGGAAGCCGAAACGAAAATGGCAGAAGACGCAAGGCGAAAGAGGGAAGCGGCTGCGGCCACGTTCCGGAAATCTCCGAGCTGTCCTTTGGTGAAACAGGTCAATACAAGCCAAGAACCAGAAGACCTTCAGAAAATAGTCTTGGATTCGCTGGAGACTATCGAACAGGTTGCCATAAAATCAGGCAACCTGAAAGGCACATACGTGCGTGCTCTGAAGACTGCAGCGCAGACAATCAAAGTCGCGTTCGAGGAACTTAAAACACGCACAATGACGGAAGAAATAGCTCGGTTAGAAGCTGCCAATACACGGTTGGCAACTGAACTTGAGGTAATCCGAAAGGAAATGGCCCGGCTGCGACCAACTCCGGCTCCGGCCCCTGCTGTGGAGGAAATTGCTCGTGCAGTTATGATTGAATGTGGGAATATGATAAATGCACGATTGGAGGGTCTCGAAGACCGACTGCTTCCTGAGAAGCGTTTGCGGCCCCCGCTGGCAGTAGACAAAAAACTGAGGAGTCAGACACCAGCTGTTGTCGTCTCAGCAGCCGTGGAAACTGTTCCCTATTCGAACTCTCCTCCACAGCTGAAAGCAACGAGCGGATCCCCTGCGGACACCAGAAGGAAGCCCACGCAGAAAGCTGCCAAAATCTCGGTCTCTACCACTAGGAAAGAATTGCAAAAGGAGTCCCATGCTATTCTTCCCTCACCCCAGTCCACAGACGAGGGATGGACTGTAGTGGCAGCGAAGAAGAAGAAGAAAAAGGGGAAAAGAAAGAAGAAGGCGTCCAAAAACAAGCCTAGTGTCCCCACGCCACCAACGAAGACTAAACAGTCAAAACTCAAGCCACCTCGGACAGCGGCGGTTGTGCTGACCCTGCAACCAAGTGCTAGTGGAAATGGTATGACTTATAGACAAGTACTTACTGAAGCGCGAAATAAGGTAAACCTTAAGGATCTCGGCATAGAAGGTGTAAAATTCCGCGCTGCGGCTACAGGTGCCCGCCTTCTCGAGGTGCCCGGTGCCGCCAGTGCTGAGAAAGCGGATGCTCTAGCCACTAAGTTAAGAGAGGCTTTTGGCGAGGACGTGGTGAAAGTATCTAGACCTGAGAAGTGTGTCGAGATACGCATCACGGGACTGGATGACTCCACCACCAAAGAAGACGTCATCACTGCCGTAGCTGAAGCGGGTGGCTGCAGACAGGAGGCGATCAGAGCAGGAGAGGTCGTCCGTTCGTCCGGGTTAGGCACTATATGGCTGCGATGTCCGATTGCGGCAGCCAAGAAAGTCACGGAAACCAGACTTTTGGTGGGCTGGGTTTCTGTCCGAGCAAAGATTTTGGAGACCAGACCTCTCAGATGTTTTCGATGTTTGGAGCTTGGGCACATGGGTGCCAAATGTACGACGGGTATAGACCGCAGCAAGCTTTGCTACTGTTGTGGTAAGGCGGGCCATAGAGCAGTTGACTGCACTGCGGAACCCCACTGTCCAGTGTGCGATGCAGCGGGCCAAAGGGCAAACCACCGTATAGGCGGGAAAGCGTGCTCTGCTGCTATCCGTAAAAAAGGAAAAAAGGCGAAAAAGCCATCTGATGAAGGCTCTCGGGCCCCCTCACAGCCGACACAGTGTGACAGTGCACCGCACTGCACAAAGAAAGCAGGCACCAAGGCGGCTGTTGATGGCTCTAGGGCCCCCTCACAGCCGCCCCGTCCGAACGGGAATTCTTCGTCGTCGGCAGAGGTGATTTGTATGGACGTGAATAATGGATGACACCTCCATATCTTTCCTTCAGGGTAACCTGAACCACTGCGCTGCGTCTCAGAATCTATTCTTTCAGAGCGTGGCGCAGTGGTCGATTCATGTATCGGTGATATGCGAGCCATACCGGATTGTTCCCGGTTGGCTTGGTGACCTGGACGATCTTGTGGCACTGATCAGTCGAACTTCGGCTGGTGCACCGCCACTGACGAGACTGGAAAGAGGTCGGGGCTTCGTTTCTGCATTTGTGGGCGATATCATGGTGGTCGGGGGGTATTTCTCACCCAGTCGTAGCCTCGCAGAATTCGAGCAATATTTGCTTGAAGTCGGGGCTCTGATAAGCAGGGTGAACCCCCCTCTTTTGCTGGTCTGCGGGGACTTCAATGCCAAGTCCACGGCGTGGGGGTCTCCGCAGACGTTGCCCAGAGGCGAGACCCTGGAAGATTGGGCGTCGGAGAGAGGCCTGATAGTTCTGAACCGGGGCGAGGCTGATACGTGCGTGCGCAGACAGGGTGGCTCGAAGATCGACGTCACATTCGCGAGCGCCGCCCTGGCGAGCCGTATCCGGGGATGGCATGTGGCGGAGTATGCGGAGACGCTGTCGGATCACCGTTACATACGGTTCAGCGTCTCCGCAGCCGCAGTGGCCCCTGCGGCCGTGCCCCGGTCCGGATCCGGAGACTGCCCGAGGTGGGCCCTCAAAAAGCTCGACAGGGAGCTGTTAGTGGAAGCTGCGTTGGTGGAGACGTGGGTCTCCGGGTCGTCATCATCAATGGTGGATCAAATAGATGTAGAGGGTGAGACGCTTGCGCTCGCGGGTGCCATGACGCGCATCTGTGATGCGTCCATGCCGCGGGCGCGACCGTTCTCGCCCCGGCGCGCGGTGTACTGGTGGGACGCCGAACTCGCGCATCTCAGAGAGGAATGCGTGGGGGCGAGGCGCCAGTACGCCAGACACAGAAGGAGACGGCGTCGTGATGCTGCAGAGGAGGACAGGTTATACTCGGCCTACAGGGATCTCATTAATGCCCTCAAACTGGGTATCTGCAAGGCCAAAGACCAATCAAGGAAAGAGTTACTGGAATCTCTAAACAGTGACCCCTGGGGGAGGCCGTACAGGTTGGTGAGGCGAAAACTGCGTCCATGGGCACCACCCCTGACGGAGAGTCTCCGGCCGGAGCTCTTGGAACACACAGTGGAGGCCCTATTTCCGCGCAGGGCTCCGCACATCCCTCCGCCAATGGCACCACCGTCTGCCTCGACTGCGCGAGAACCGGACGATACCGAAGACACTTCCCCCGAAGTCACCGCGGGTGAGTTGCGAGCTGCCGTGTTTCGGCTCCGTGCCAAAAAAACTACGGCTCCCGGGCTGGATGGCGTACCCGGTCGGGTATGGGTCATGAGCATGGAGATTCTGGAGGAGAGAGTGAGGGCCCTCTTCAGTGCTATTCTGGCGCAGGGCCGATTCCCCCAGCTGTGGAAGACCGGGAAGTTGGTCCTCCTCCACAAAGAGGGTAGGCCGGAGGATTCTCCCTCAGCCTACAGACCAATTGTGCTGCTTGACGAGGCGTGCAAGCTCCTTGAGCGCGTTATCGCTGCGCGCCTCGTCAAGCACCTTACTAGAGTTGGGCCGGACCTCTCCGATGAGCAGTACGGCTTCCGCTGTGGCAGATCCACCCTCGACGCTATCGCGAGGGTGAGGGCCCAGGCGGAAGAAGCGGTGGCCCGGGGTGAAGTGCTGTTGGCGGTGTCGCTTGACATCACCAACGCTTTCAACACACTCCCCTGGGCCTGCATCACGGAAGCGCTCAAATACCATGCAGTCCCTCAGTATTTGCAGCGCATCGTTGCCAACTACCTATCGGACAGGTCCGTGAGGTACCCAACGCGGGGTGGGTGGTCCGAGGCGGTGATGACGTGCGGTGTTCCACAGGGGTCGGTCTTAGGCCCCCTCTTGTGGAACATCGGCTTTGATTGGGTGCTCCGCGGCTCGAACCTCCGTGGGGTCAGCCTTGTGTGCTACGCCGACGATACCCTCGTTACGGCCCGCGGACGCACCTACCGAGATGCCGCGATTTTGGCCACGGCTGGAGTCGCTACCGTCGTCGGGAGGATAAGGATGCTTGGGCTGGAGGTTGCCCTGAACAAATCCGAGGCATTGTGTTTTCACGGTCCTCGGATGGCCCCTCCGGCTCACGCATCCCTGACAGTGGGGGGAACTTCTGTCGCTGTCGGTGGAACGATGAAGTACCTAGGACTCGTCCTCGACAGCCGGTGGAACTTCCACGCCCACTTCGGGCGCCTGGTGCCCAAGTTGATGGGGGCAGTATCTGCGCTGGGTGGGTTACTGCCAAATATTGGTGGACCGGAGGCCAGCTGCCGCCGCCTTTACACGGGGGTAGTTAGGTCGATGGCGTTGTATGGGGCGCCAATATGGGCGAAGGATTTGGATCGCCACAATGTGGCCCTCCTACGCAGACCACAGAGGGTCATGGCAATCAGGGTTTGCCGAGCGTATCGTACGGTGTCGTACGAGGCGGCCTGTCTGTTAGCCGGTACGCCGCCTTGGGACCTCGATGCCGAAGTTTTGACGGAGGTCCACGATCGTAGGGTTGCGTCGCTGGCAGGAGGACAGACACTTGCGCCGGAGGAACTGCGTCGCTGGAGAGAGCTTCTCCGCGATGGTCTCCTTCGGCGCTGGAACGAAAGATTGAGGGAAGAACGCATTTCCCGCCACTGGACAGTACAGGCGATCCTCCCAGTTTTCCGGGAGTGGATTGAAAGGAGATGGGGGTCACTAACCTATCATCTGTCACAGGTACTCTCCGGGCATGGCTGCTTTGGGGAGTATCTGTGGCGAGTGGCAAAAAGGGAGCCCAGGCCAGAGTGCCATCATTGTGCCGGTGCTATAGATACAGCCCGACACACTCTGGAAGACTGCCCTGCATGGGCTGAACCACGGAGACAACTCTCCGTAATTGTGGGTGGAAACGTCTCTCTGCCAGCCATGGTGGCTTCAATGGTAGACAATGAGGCGTCATGGAGGACAGCGATGACATTCTGCGAACAGGTGATCTCGCAGAAGGAAGCGGCGGAGAGGGCCAGGGAGGAAGATCCCCTCGCTGACCCTCTCCGCCGTCGAAGAGTGGGGCGCAGACGACAGGCACACAATCGTCGACCCCCATAGAGGGCCTCTGGGCGCCGGATATGGGTGGACTAGTCCGGCGCCTGACAGAATAGGTCCTGAGGTGGAAAGCGTTTTACAGGAACGCTTCGCAAAAAGATGATAGGTGAGAGAGGGGGAACCTTGTACACTTCCCCCCCCCTTCAAGTTGGATCCGACAGTCGAGTTCGGACGACTGCAGACGGGTTCGCGGACGTGTGCCTCGGCGATTCCCGTGTGTCCGCCCTTAATGCAGAGCGAAGGAACCCCCCAGGGTTTTAGTGGGTATGCCGTCTCTTTTACACGACGGAGAGCCCCACACACCCTCGGCCCCCTCTTTACAGGGGCCTTGAGGACGGTGCATAAGGCTGCATTTCCCTGGGAAAAAAAAAAAAAAAAAAAAAAAAAAAAAGGTTAGGTTAGGTTTTTTTTTTTTTTTTTTTTTATCCTGTCCGGGAGCAACATTGTGTCCCGGCCCGCGAGCTATCCTACTTCTACCTCTGACATGATCAGAGCCCTTTTCTACTCATTTTCGCATCGCGCTTTCTTTCTTCATACTGTATCTTTCTTTCGTTCATCTTTTCATTCATTCCTTACTGGTGGGATGCCAGTATTAATTTATCTATTATATACAGGGGGATAACAACTAAGGGTTTCATTTATTTATTGTGTTTGCTTTTTCTTTCATAAATATTACACCATAATAATTTTTCTTAATTCTACACATACATTTATATCTATTTGATTTACAATATTTATACCTATTTTACTTACAACATTTATACTACAAGCACATCCTATATAACACAGTATATAGTAGTGCGCTTTTTTACTCATCTATTTTTATTCTTAACAACTATTCTTACAGATTTTATATAATTAATAAACTTATGTCTACATTCAAATTCTTCGCTAGATTCAAGTTTTATCTTTTTTAATTCACAAGGGTTTAATCTACAGGCACTTTCTATATAGATCATTATATAGAAGTGTTCCTTTTTATTTACCTATTTATTCTTCTTAACTACCTTTTTAACAATTTCTTTACAATAACTAATAAAATTTTCTCTAGTTACTTTGTCTCTTACAATTTTATGTATATTTTCCATTTTTATTTCCATATCTATTACGTTTTCAATATTCAATCTTTGTCTACTATATATTGGGCAGTTTGTGATGACGTGTAGAGCACTTTCCTCAACATTTGGGTCACAGGGACACGCCGGACTCTCCTTGCACTTGAACCGGTGTAAGTACGAGGAGAATCCGCCATGCCCCGTAAACAATTGAACGATTAAGTGGTCCAACTTTACACTCTTCAGGATCTGGTAGGCCTCTATGGCATCCGGAAAGAAGGCCTTAGTAGTTGAGGCCGTCTCGCCACTCTGATATCGCCGGTTCCATTCGTCAAGCGATTCCATTCGGATTTGTCGCTTGGCAAATGAAACCGGGCAGCTATCATACTTCGGCCTGACTTTTAAATGCAATGCTGCGCTCTTTGCCAAAACGTCCGCTCTTTCGTTTCCCTCCAGCCCCGCGTGAGCCTTGATCCAAAATAGATTCAATGTTTTGTTGACTACTTTTATCTTTTTTATTATGGCTCTGGTTTTCACTGCTAGGGGGTGGAGGGAAGCGACGTCCGTTACCGTGTCGAGAGCTGACCTAGAGTCACAGTATATGTTGCAGCTGTTTTTACAACTACTAAGTGCTGCTTCAGTGGCTTCGTGCAAAGCTAGCATTTCCGCCTGAAAGACGGAGCAGCAATTGTCCAGCTTTAGTTTCTTAGTACTTATCTCCACAGCGCCATCCCATATAGATAGCGCTGCGCCGACTTTCTCTTCTATCTTACTGCCATCTGTAAAGATGTTGAGGCCGTCGTTGTAGTGCTGATCCAATGCCGCTCCGTCTGACAGGCACGTGTAGCTCAGCTCTTGTTGCGATGCCGGATGTGGTGCGTCGGTGTACGGCACCGGTTTTTCAACTTCTCGATCTCCTATTACTCGCTGGGGATTACCTTTCTTTACTATATAAAGCGAGGCTGCTTCCCGGATTCTTATGTCCAAGGGAAGCAACCCAGCGAGTAATAGAGCCGAGTTGAGTGATACAGTCCTGTAGGCCTTAAGGATCTTTTGCGCGAAGCCTCGTTGAACCGCATTGAGTTCGTTCTTAATGCCTATTTTATTTGTTGCGGGAGCCCATGCGCTCGCTGCATACAAGATAGTTGGCTCTACGACTGCCATGTATATGGTGCGGATTATTTCCGGCTGGAGTCCCCACTGGACTTTGGCCGCCCTAGAGAGCTGTTTGTAGAAGCTTAGTGACTTCTTGCAGACACGCTCCAGTGTTGCATTGGCACGTCCCTGAATCTCCTGTGCGGTATCACCTTCAAAGATTAGGACGACGTCGTCTGCAAATGCCTGCACATAGTCACCTCTTATCTCTAATTCCTTGATGAGTGGGTCCAGGAGTAGGTTCCACAATATGGGCCCACCGATCGATCCTTGTACACAGCCCTTACTAGTGTTCTTGGTGTATTCCTCACCGGCGTATCTGACTGTTACTTTCCTGTCACGGAGATAACTGTCTATTACCCGTCTCAAGTTTATTGGACACTTTTCCTCAGCCAATCGGGTTCTGATGGCCGGCCACCACGCACTGTCGAATGCTCCCTCTATATCCAAGGATACCATCGTCACGTTTTCTTCTTACGAACTTTGTCGCGGATGTGTTCCATTAGAGTATAGAGGGAGTCTTCGGTGCTCTTCTGGGGCATAAACCCGTATTGGCGAGTACTCATTTTTGGAAGCAAGTGAAACTTGAGTCGGGTAACCACCATCTTCTCGAAAATCTTCCCCAGTACCGGGAGCAGTCCAATTGGTCTGTATGATTTTGGGGCTGTGTACGTTTCTTTCCCCGGCTTTCTCAGAACGATAACGGTGGCCTCCTTCCACGGGTTGGGAAAGTGACCAAGTTCCAGACAGTAGTTAACTATACTCAGGAAGGTTTTGGGATCATTCCGGATTGCCTCTTTACAGATATCGGCAGTTAATCCATCTGATCCAGGTGCTTTCTTCGGGTTGAAGGAGTTTGTTGCCATTTTTAGTTCTGTTAGTGTGAAAGGTGGGTCACAGAGTCCAACTTGTTGTTCATCATTTACTTTTTTAGCTTCTTCCCTAATTTTGTTATGTTCGATGTTGTCGTTTTCTAATAGGTCTTCCGGAAAGAAGATTTCGGTGAGAGCCTTAACTGAACCTTTGGCATCTAACTCTACTCCTTCAACCCGAAGAGGCACATCCTCCTCCCTTTTCATCGTTCTTCCAATCACCCTGTATATCCCGTCCCATACCCCTTCCCTATCCTGTTTCTCACAAAAGTTCTTCCAGCTCTCAATTATTGCTTTATTTGCTTCTAACTCGTACATTTCTTTATATTCCAGATAGTCGTCAACGACCTTGGATCTACGGACTGGAGCGGCGCAGCGGATTCTACGCTTCCTGGTGGTGACTTCTTTTTTCATCTCAGCGAGTCTCTCAGACCACCATGGCAAGATTAATGTTTGTGTACTTTTAACTATTGGAATTGAATTTTTGCATGCTAGAATTATGGTTTTTATATAATTTGTTACTATTTCTTCTAATTGTTTTGTGTTATTTATGTTTTGTGTGTCAATATCTGTCAGTTTGTGTATAGCTTTCAATTGGTCCAGTTTCTCATGAAATTGGATCCAATTAGCTTTCTTTGTGTTGTAGAGTCGTGTTGTTCTGTGTATATGTGTACCTGTGGATTTTTCTAATAGTAATTTGAATGTAATGCCATTGTGGTCCGAGCTCGTGAGGTTCTCTACGACTTTCCAGTCCTCCACTAGGGCGAGCATGTCGGTAGAGCAGACCGTTATATCGACATGGCTGCTGAAGCGCTTTCCACCTCTGATGCAGTCGTAGGTCGGTGTTGAGCCGTTATTCAGTATCTGATACCCCATCTCATCGACGAAACTTCGCAGTTCCTCTCCTCTTGAGTTCGTCTTGATGCTTCCCCACCACGTGCTCCAAGCGTTTGCATCTCCTCCTATTACTATCTTACTTTTTCCCACTTCCTTCGCGATCTTAGCGAGGTGTTCTAGATCTCGTTCAATCGGTTTGTCCTTTTCCAGGTATACTGACACCAGGATTATATGCCAGGCGCTGGTCCGGATCCCCACCACGACGATGTTGTTGGTGGTGAGTTTCGGGTATTGTATCACGTCAAGTGAAGAGTCCATGACAACTATGGCCGACTTAACAATCCCTTCTCCTCTGTCAGCGCACTGGTAGATCCTGGTGTTCCTGTAGCTTTTTAACTTTCGAGACCCACCGACATAGGGCTCCTGGAGGAGGGCGGCCGCTGTTTTTCGTTTTGCTGCTTCAAGGAAGAGTTCGTCAGTTGCCAATCGCTGCTTCCTAAGGTTGGCCTGCACTATGTTGTAACCCTGGACGCCCTTAGCAATACGCCACAGTGGATCTCGCTAGTGCTTCCCACTTTCGCCTCACCGGGCAGTCATTGCTAAAGGCGTTATGGTCATTCCGGGCCATCTTGGCCTTTATGCAATTAGTGCACGTTGGGAGAGCGTCTGCGAGCCAATCTGCACATTGTGTTTTAAGGTGAGGGCCACCGCAGTGGCTGCACACGTCAACCGCTTCAGTGCAGAATCGCTTTCCATGCCCGTACCCTAAACAGCGAGAACACTGTATTAGGGGAGATTGGTCCGCGACCCTGACCCTCTGCATATCAATGTGCACAGCCCCCGCGTCGGTGAGGCTCTGCCAAACTCGTGGCGAAACCCGGGCCACGACATGCGAGGTGAGTGGATTTCTCGCTTTCCGCCTGAACCTGATATCTATACGGTCTTCCTCAGGGTTAGCGTCCCTCAGCACCTGTTTATTCTGGGCCCAGATTCCCCCGACAATGTCCTCATCTGTATTGCTCTGCAGCACGCCGTATAGGATGATGAGCGGGTCTTTATTCTTCATCTCTTCTACATTCAGCTCTCCATCTCTCTCCCTGATTCTATCTCTAACCTTCTTTATTTCCTCTCTGTTTTTGCAGCCAACTATAATCTTCCTATCCTTTGCCTTTCTTATTCTATCTATCCTAACTCCCTCTTCCTTAGCATTAACCACTCGTCTTATTTTATCAAATACTTGCTCTCCCGTCTCCTGTTCGTCTTTAGAGGTGATGATGAGGGAGTGCATGGCCGTTGTACCTGGAGGTTTTCTTGGCGAGCCGGCCACTGCATCTGCGTACGATCCTCTTTTTTCGCTCATGTCTTGACTCTTTTTGAGCATCTCCGTCAATTTATTAATTTCCTCCTTACTCTCTCTTAATAAACTACTGTGCTCTTCAAGCTGTTTTTTAAGTTCGTCTTTAACGCCTGAGGGCTGAGGCTGTGGCTGTGTGGCTGAGGCCACACTCTTGTCCTTTTCTTGTCCTTCCTTATTTTTACCTTCGGACTCTACCTCTTTCTCTCCTTCCTTTACCAGCATATATAGTCTCTCTATAGCTTCTGTCACCTCCTTTTTGATTTCTGCCTTCAAGTTGCGGCTATTACTCAAGTGTAATTTTGCCTTGACAAGGCATGCTTTAGCCTCGGCAATTCGGCTTTTATACTTAGGAGAGGGCTTGGGTGAACTGTTTTTCACCGGAGCAGATGCAGATGCCTTTACCCTCTGCGGGTCAGGTTTGGTAGTGGGAGCCGTTGAAATTAACTCGGCTTTTGATTTGCTCTCCCGTTGACTAAGGTTGTCACTCTGCGGTGGAGGTGTCGTCATCAGCCGGGCCTCTATCTCTCCAACACTACGTCTAACAGCGGTGGGTGGCTCTTTAGACACCACAGATGGTCCCATGGTCCCTACATTTACTCCGGCTTGCTCATGTGGAGGTGACTTGCTTCTCTCCTTTGACGACATCGTATTGCTCTTAGAGTCCGGGGTACGAATTCCGAACATAGTTTAAGAGAGTAGAGTAGTAGGATAGCTCAGTTCCGACCAGACGTGTAAAAGGCGTCAGTCGAAAACAAAAACAAATAGTAGAAAAAGTAAAATAATGGAATAGTATTTACCGTCTATCAATAACTGCCCAATATATCGGTAGCGTCGTAGACATATGACGGAAAGCTAAAATGGCTTCCGTCGTCAATATTTACAATCAATAAATAATATAAGTAATGTAAGTAAGTATTTTCTAAAACGTAGAGTCGACTCTACTTTTAAACTCTATGTAGAGCTTTCTAACTCTGCCCAATGGATACTCCGGGTTTAGACCTACAGTATGCAAAAAACCGCGTTGCTGTAGGCCTTCTAGATCCGGAGCTATTGGCAGAAGAAAGTTAAGATTTTTAAGGGTTGCAACCCTTAAAAATCGTTAAAGTCACAAGTGTCCGGTACAAAAGTATGTTTTCCGTTATAAGGAAACCAAAAATGCGTCAATACAATTTTTTAAAGCTAAATTTTAAGTCGAACCTTGTTTTTAGGGGTAGGGGGTTGAAACTTTGTCAAAATGATCCAGTGGGTGGCGAAGACTATACGGCTTCTGGATAGTGTAGGGGGGGTTGAAGGGGGGGGGGCCCGGAAAAAAATGTCAAAAATGCTCTAGCACCCCTAGTTTAGCCGCAAAATGCAAAACAAGGTATTTTGCGGTTGGGTAGTTTTTTGTGTGTACTTTAAGTTTTAAAGTTATCCAATAAATATTTAATTTAAAAATCTAATAAAATTTATAGACATTGTAGTTGAACTGTATTAAATTATAAACTGAAATTTTGACTTGTTTTATATCTAAAATTTTTCAGGGTGAGTGTTCAAACTGAAGGGGTTGAAAACCAACAGCCGCAAAAAGAAACAAAAGGGCTTGCCCTGACTACCCCTTCAGTTTGTCAGTGCAACGAAAAATCACTGAAGTACCTGGGCTTCTTTAACAGCTTATTTTAATGGTGACAATACCGACAAATTCCTAGAAGTATTTTTAAAAAATTCTCAAAATCACCCCCAAAAAGTAAATTTTTTAGTCGTCTTCCCTTTTACGTATGTCCTAAATTCCTTGTCTTAGTACAATCGAGTTTAGGCTCGTTTTGTTCGTCCTTTTTTAAGGAACCTAGTTCTGCATTCAATTTTATTTTATTACTTATATATAGCTAATTATAGTCTAAAATATGTATACACCCTATATGTACTAGAAAATATTATAATTACTTAAAACATACAAAATATACAGTTTAAAATTTTAAAAAACGATGTATATAGTCTAGAATTAAGTGCCCTTTTAATTGGCACTGTCAAAACCCACGCGTCTCAATTGTTTAGGGTACCAGTATGTACCACGTGACTACACAATTTTGTATGAAAAAACTTTAAAATTAAATTACTCAGAAACTACTGGTTAGAAAAATCCAAAATTTTGCACAACTGTTGCCTAATGCATAAACTACTTTAAAAGATGCAAAAACTATAGGGTCATCGATCTTAATATAAAATTTTAAGAGGTCAAAGTTCGTCAAAAATTTAAAAACCTTATATCTTCAGCGCTCCGAGACGAATCAGCCGCTTTGCGTAGGAGACCGGGAAGCTATCATAGTCGGGCCGTCTTTTGGTGTTCAGTGCGGCCTCCTTCGCAAGCTGATCTGCACGCTCATTACCCTGCAGTCCCGCATGGGCTTTGATCCAAAATAAGGAGACTTCCTTATTTTGGATTTTGCAGGTCCTGAGGTTTTCCCGTGTCTCCTCGGCCAAGGGGTGTAGGGAGCCATTGTTTGTGATTGTCTGGAGCGCTGAACCCCCGGGGCGGGTGGTATCCATAAAGGATTTTCCCGGGTGAAAAAAAAAAAAAAAAAAAAAAGGTTAGGTTAGGTTAGGTTAGGTTAGGTTAGGTTAGGTTAGGTTAGGTTAGGTTAGGTTAGGTTAGGTTAGGTTAGGTTAGGTTAGGTTAGGTTAGGTTAGGTTGGGCGGGTCTGGGTTTATTCATTAATAGTTGCTTTGCCTAGCTTGCATGCTTTGCGCTGCTTGTTTCGGATAAACTCAGGCCTTCCTTACTCATCCCGGATGGGTAAGGAGGCAAGGGTCTTAGGGGAGAGCGCAAGTCGTGATGATCCCTAAGGCAAGTCTGACGGATACCTTCCCGTGGTGCTGCCCGTTATTGGTTTGTTTCCTTCTGAAACAAACGTAACAGAACACCGTCAGGCGCCGCGTCATTTCATCTCATTTGTTTCGTTCTCACCGGTCCCATATCTCCCATTTCTTCTCACCCCATTTTCTATCATCTTTTCTTGTCTCCCCTCGCTTCGTATCTCCATTCCGGAGAGCTGAACTGTGGTGTGAGACGAGAATTCGTCTCATTTCGTTTCGTTTCATTCGCTTCCCATTTGTCCCACTTCGTTCATTTCACCCCATTGTCTCATCTCGTTTCACCTCATCCCAATCCTAAGTTCGATACTCGGCGATGGGATGAATGGCTGCAGGGTGTGCAGTCGCAAGAGTATCTCAGGGCCGCTACGCCCCTAAACTGGCAAAACTTAAAATGGCTGGTTGTAACAGAAAAAATCTACCCCAGGCGGGTACGTCGGCTTTAGCCGGGAAATCCCGCTCCTCTACGGAGGACTGCCCCTCGTATTCTGGGGGGGGCACCAACCGCTTTTCTCTTTTACAAATTAACGACTTTGGCTTAGATAAGGACACTGATTGTGCTTACGAAAAGGATTTCAAGACAGGGCTGGCACTAAGTCAGCAACCGGAGGAGAAAACAAGAGGTGTCGTGGCGTTGCGTGCCTCGGCACGACTCCGAAATAGATCGATGGATTGTGGGCCTTCTGATGGCCGGACGAGCAGGTCATCGTCTGCGGGAGCCAAGGGCTCCGCGAGACTGAGAGAGTGCTCGATTGTCGTGGAGGATATCCGGAGTGTGTCGGACGTAAAGTCCATGATTGTGGATGGCGCTGAGAGCGCGGAGACGGAAGGGGACGTGAGACAGAAGCGGTCGGCCTCTTCGTCCCTCGAGCCCGACCATTTAGAATCGGACACGGAGGCCGAAGGTAAGGCGGCCGCCAAGGTAAGCTCCTTAAGAGGAGATTCGGGGGAGAACTCGACTGAGTCGGACACGTCTGACTGCAGCTTTGAGACAGTCGAGTCGATTTCGACATTGAGGGGTGCGTCGAAGCGCCGGCTTGAAGATGACGATCGCGGAGTCGTTTTGAGGAAAGGACAGACAGCCAAACGAGGCAGGGGCCGGCCACCAACCACCGGCCAGTATATGGGCCTGGCCAAGGCCAAACAGGAGGCCGCGGCTGCCTGTCGCGACGAGATGCGAGCTAGGGCGGAGCTCGAACTCAGCAATTGGGTCGGCAGCACCATGAGACGGAGCCGGAGCAATTCCGCTCTGTCCGGAATCTCGGATGACAGACCGGCCCAAACCCTAGAAGAGGCGGTCCAAACGAACTTGGAGGTCATCCATAGAATTGCCACAAGGTCAAAAAACCTTAAGGGCAGTTTTGTGCATGCTCTCAAAAAGTCGGTGGAAGAAATCCGCTCCGCGGTATTGGAGTTAAAAGACAGGTCGTCCTCGGATGAGTCGAGGAGACTACAGGCAGACAACGATCGCCTGAAAAAGGAGATGGACGAGTTGCGCAAGGAGATGAGTGCACTCCGTGTGATGATGGAGCGGCGAGTATCTAGCTGCCCTGTTGCACCTACTGCACCATCTTCGCCATCCTTGGCTCCGGTAATGCGTCCACCGCCAGCTGGAGGACCGGGAGACAACGTGGCCCCCGAGGTTGCTCCGGACTTGGAGACATTCACTCGGACCATCCTGCTCCAAGTGGGCACAATGATGAACGCGAGATTGGAGGCTCTGGAGGACCGCCTCCTACCTCAGGTGCGGCTTCGCCCTCCCCTTGCGGCGGATAGGAAGACAGCACAGAGTCCTGCGGCTGCTCCTGAGGAGCCATCGACTGTTGCTGGGCCGTCCGGGCTGAATGCCGGACCTCCCAAAACCAAAACAGCGGCGAACCCTGCGCCGTCAAGCGCCAAGGGAAAGGGAAAGGGCAAGGGCAAGGGGGGAAAGAAGAAAACGAAGACCGTTTCCAAGCCCGTGCCAACAGATATAACGTCTCGGCCAGTATCACCGCCAACTGAGCCATTAAATGAGGGATGGAACGTGGTGGCTAGTAGGAAAAGGGGGGCAAAGCGCTCTGGCGCAATACGGGCTTCACAGTCTACGAGCCAGCCCCAACAGGCGAAGACGCAGCCGAAGATGCAGGCGAAGGCCGCGACTGGCTATGGAGGAGCAAAGAGGCTACGCCCGCCACGCTCGGCGGCCGTAGTACTAACACTCCAACCCGGAGCAGAAGAAAAAGGCGCTTCGTACGCCAAGGTGATTACTGAGGCTAGAAATAAGGTTGACCTAGCTGGCCTCGAGATTGCGAGCCTACGTTTTAGACGGGCGGCCACTGGAGCGCGAATCCTAGAGGTGCCCGGAAAGGCAAGTGGCGACAAAGCCGATGCGCTTGCCGCCAAACTGCGTGAGACGTTCGGAGAGGGGGTCGTCCGAATATCCAGGCCCACCAAGTCAGCAGAAATGCGCGTAATGGGTCTGGACGATAGTGTCACTCCGGAGGAGGTCGTGGCGGCGGTGGCACGACAAGGCGCCTGCTCACCGGACTTGGTGAAGAGCAGCGATATAAACCGGGGGGCACGCGGTCTAGGGACGGCCTGGGTAAAATGCCCTGTGGCTGCGGCGAAGAAGGTGGCCCAAGGCCGCCTCCGAATAGGGTGGGTCTCAGCCCAAGTTAAATTACTGGAGACGAGACCCATGAGGTGCTTCAGGTGCCTAGAGCTGGGACACCTGAGGGTGCACTGTGAATCCGAGGTCGATCGCAGTGACCAGTGTTACCGCTGCGGTCGGCCCGGACATATAGGGTCGCAGTGTGACAGTGCACCGCACTGCACCATCTGTGAGGCGGCCGGTCGTCCGGCACAACATCGAGCGGGGAGCAAGGCCTGCGCCCCCGCCCGAGGCAAGAAGACCAAGAAAGCAGGCACCAAGGCGGCTGTTGATGGCTCTAAGGCCCCCTCACAGCCGCCCCGTCCGAACGGGAATTCTTCGTCGTCGGCAGAGGTGATTTGTATGGACGTGAATAATGGATGACACCTCCATATCCTTCCTTCAGGGTAATCTGAACCACTGCGCCGCGTCTCAGAATCTATTCTTTCAGAGCGTGGCGCAGTGGTCGATTCATGTATCGGTGATATGCGAGCCATACCGGATTGTTCCCGGTTGGCTTGGTGACCTGGACGATCTTGTGGCATTGATCAGTCGAACTTCGGCTGGTGCACCGCCACTGATGAGACCGGAGAGAGGTCGGGGCTTCGTTTCTGCATTTGTGGGCGATATCATGGTGGTCGGGGGGTATTTCTCGCCCAGTCGTAGCCTCGCAGAATTCGAGCAATATTTGCTTGAAGTCGGGGCTCTGATTGGCAGGGTGAACCCCCCTCTTTTGCTGGTCTGCGGGGACTTCAATGCCAAGTCCACGGCGTGGGGGTCTCCGCAGACGTTGCCCAGAGGCGAGACCCTGGAAGATTGGGCGTCGGAGAGAGGCCTGATGGTTCTGAACCGGGGCGAGGCCGATACGTGTGTGCGCAGACAGGGTGGCTCGAAGATCGACGTCTCCTTTGCGAGCGCCGCCCTGGCGAGCCGTATCCGGGGATGGCATGTGGCGGAGTATTCGGAGACGCTGTCGGATCACCGTTACATACGGTTTAGCGTCTCCGCAGCCGCGGTGGCCCCTGTGGCCGTGCCCCGGTCCGGATCCGGAGACTGCCCGAGGTGGGCCCTCAAAAAGCTCGACAGGGAGCTGTTAGTGGAGGCTGCGTTGGTGGAGACGTGGGTCTCCGGGTCGTCATCATCAATGGTGGATCAAATAGATGTAGAGGGTGAGACGCTTGCACTCGCGGGTGCCATGACGCGCATCTGTGATGCGTCCATGCCGCGGGCGCGACCGTTCTCGCCCCGGCGCGCGGTGTACTGGTGGGACGCCGAACTCGCGCATCTCAGAGAGGAATGCGTGGGGGCGAGGCGCCAGTACGCCAGACACAGAAGGAGACGGCGTCGTGATGCTGCAGAGGAGGACAGGTTATACTCGGCCTACAGGGATCTCATTAATGCCCTCAAACTGGGTATCTGCAAGGCCAAAGACCAATCAAGGAAAGAGTTACTGGAATCTCTAAACAGTGACCCCTGGGGGAGGCCGTACAGGTTGGTGAGGCGAAAACTGCGTCCATGGGCACCGCCCCTGACGGAGAGTCTCCGGCCGGAGCTCTTGGAACGCACAGTGGAGGCCCTATTTCCGCGCAGGGCTTCGCACATCCCTCCGCCAATGGTACCGCCGTCTGCCTCGACTGCGCGAGAGCCGGACAATGCCGAGGACGCTTCCCCCGAGGTCACCGCGGGTGAGTTGTGGGCTGCCGTGTTTCGGCTCCGTGCCAAAAAAACTACGGCTCCCGGGCTGGATGGCGTGCCCGGTCGGGTATGGGTCATGAGCATGGAGATTCTGGAGGAGAGAGTGAGGGCCCTCTTCAGTGCTATTCTGGCGCAGGGCCGATTCCCCCATCTGTGGAAGACCGGGAAGTTGGTCCTCCTCCACAAAGAGGGTAGGCCGGAGGATTCTCCCTCAGCCTACAGACCAATTGTGCTGCTTGACGAGGCGTGCAAGCTCCTTGAGCGCGTTATCGCTGCGCGCCTCGTCAAGCACCTTACTAGAGTTGGGCCGGACCTCTCCGATGAGCAGTACGGCTTCCGCTGTGGCAGATCCACCCTCGACGCTATCGCGAGGGTGAGGGCCCAGGCGGAAGAAGCGGTGGCCCGGGGTGAAGTGCTGTTGGCGGTGTCACTTGACATCACCAACGCTTTCAACACACTCCCCTGGGCCTGCATCACGGAAGCGCTCAAATATCATGCAGTCCCACAGTATTTGCAGCGCATCGTTGCCAACTACCTATCGGACAGGTCCGTGAGGTACCCAACGCGGGGTGGGTGGTCCGAGGCGGTGATGACGTGCGGTGTTCCACAGGGGTCGGTCTTAGGCCCCCTCTTGTGGAACATCGGCTTTGATTGGGTGCTCCGCGGCTCGAACCTCCGGGGGGTCAGCCTAGTATGCTACGCCGACGATACCCTCGTTACGGCCCGCGGACGCACCTACCGAGATGCCGCGATTTTGGCCACGGCTGGAGTCGCTCACGTCGTCGGGAGGATAAGAATGCTTGGGCTGGAGGTTGCCCTGAACAAATCCGAGGCATTGTGTTTTCACGGTCCTCGGATGGCCCCTCCGGCTCACGCATCCTTGATAGTGGGGGGAACTTCTGTCGCTGTCGGTGGAACGATGAAGTACCTAGGACTCGTCCTCGACAGCCGGTGGAACTTCCACGCCCACTTCGGGCGCCTGGTGCCCAAGTTGATGGGGGCAGTATCTGCGTTGGGTGGGTTACTGCCAAATATTGGTGGACCGGAGGCCAGCTGCCGCCGCCTTTACACGGGGGTTGTTAGGTCAATGGCTTTGTATGGGGCGCCAATATGGGCGAAGGATTTAGATCGCCACAATGTGGCCCTCCTACGCAGACCACAGAGGGTCATGGCAATCAGGGTTTGCCGAGCGTATCGTACGGTGTCGTACGAGGCGGCCTGTCTGTTGGCCAGTACGCCGCCCTGGGACCTCGATGCTGAAGTTTTGGCAGAGGTCCACGATCGTAGGGTTGCGTCGCTGAGAGGGGGACAGACACTTGCGCCAGAGGAACTGCGTCGCTGGAGAGAGCTTCTCCGCGATGGTCTCCTTCGGCGCTGGAACGAAAGATTGGGGGAAGAGCGCCTTTCCCGCCACTGGACAGTACAGGCGATCCTCCCAGTATTCCGGGAGTGGATTGAAAGGAGGTGGGGGCCACTCACCTATCATCTGTCACAGGTGCTCTCCGGGCATGGCTGCTTTGGGGAGTATCTGTGGCGAGTGGCGAAACGGGAGCCCAGGCCAGAGTGCCATCATTGTGCTGGTGCTATAGATACAGCCCGGCACACTCTGGAAGACTGCCCTGCATGGGCTGAACCACGGAGGCAACTCTCCGTGATTGTGGGTGGAAACGTCTCTCTGCCGGCCGTGGTGGCATCCATGGTCGACAGTGAGGCGTCATGGAGGACAGCGCTGACATTCTGCGAACAGGTGATCTCGCAGAAGGAAGCGGCGGAGAGGGCCAGGGAGGAAGATCCCCTCGCTGACCCTCTCCGCCGTCGGAGAGTGGGGCGCCGACGACAGGCACACAATCGTCGACCCCCATAGAGGGCCTCTGGGCGCCGGATATGTGTGGACTAGTCCGGCGCCTGACAGAATAGGTCCTGAGGTGTAAAGCGTTCCCATTTTACAGGAACGCTTCGAGAAAAGATGAGTGGTGAGAGAGGGGGAGCCTTGTACACTTCCCCTCCCTCCCCCCTTCGAGTTGGATCCGACAGTTGAGTTCGGACGACTGCAGACGGAGCTCGCGGACGTGTGCCTCGGCGATTCCCGTGTGTCCGCCCCTAATGCAGAGCGAAGGAACCCCCAGGGTTTTAGTGGGTATGCCGTCTCTTTTACACGACGGAGAGCCCCACACACCCTCGGCCTCCTCTTTACAGGGGCCTTGAGGACGGTGCATAAGGCTGCATTTCCCTGGGTAAAAAAAAAAAAAAAAAAAAAAAAAAAAGGTTAGGTTAGGTTAGGTTAGGTTAGGTTAGGTTAGGTTAGGTTAGGTTAGGTTAGGTTAGGTTAGGTTAGGTTAGGTTAGGTTAGGTTAGGTTAGGTTAGGTTAGGTTAGGTTAGGTTAGGTTAGGTTAGGTTAGGTTAGGTTAGGTTAGGTTAGGTTAGGTTAG
>CAWLAX010000025.1:0-15090 GCA_963854805.1 Plagodis dolabraria | reverse complement strand
GGTTAAGAACAGCTAAGCAAACTTAGCTACGGGCGCTTACTAGGAAGATAATGTTCAAGGCATACGGCCGCGTATTACTTTTAGCATCATCTACTCCATATAATTACGTTAATTTATTTTTAGGGCTCTGTATTCAGATTCTAGAGGGAAAAACGGATGTAATTCTGCTCACGGGTCTTAAGCTCGAAACAATGCCATTGCTGAACACTGCGGGGGAATTTGCCAAAATCTATCGCCTATTATATTTATTGTTTTTATCTCAAAGTTTCAAACACTTTGCAGTGATCGTGATGACGATTATGATGAAATTATTTTGAATACTCGTCAATTTTTTTTAAAATATTTAATCATAACATTCCCTATGCTAGCTGTTTTCGCTCACAGTGTCCTGAGTTCTTGCAGATTTATGTCCGCCACTAGCTGTACCCGCGACTTCGTTCGCGATTGCCGTACCTGCACATTAATTATTCACATTTGTGCACTGTTTATCTCATATTAAGCAACACTGTGGTCTGCGGTGAAGCACTCTTATAGTAAACCATAGCTCAGAATGGAGCTTTCTACTTTGGATTTCAAAACTCCCGGGTTGTATTTTCCAGAAGACAGTAGTTAAGTAACTCAGAGAGTTCTTTCCCGGTTCGCACAATAAATGTTGAAGCAAAGTACCTTGTGCGTTTCTTTAGAATTTCGATTTTAAAACGGCTGTTTGTTTGACGGTAGATAGTTTTTTTTTTATTTCTCATTCTCGGAAAGTAGTGTTTGTTTGATCTGAGAAGCGGGTGGGAGACGCTCTTTCCCACCTAAGGCCGGGAAAAACAATGGTGTAAACAAAGTTATATGTCTAAGATTTTTCGTTGTAAATTATGCTGTTGTTGTAAAACAATTAATAACAACAACAAATATGTTTGGCAGGGTAGTAACTAAATATAAGGTAAAAAGTGTAGGTTAAAAAAAAATTAAAACTTTCCCTAAATTTCATTGTTCTAACTCCTAGTGTATCTTTGTATCTTCTACTCATGTTTATTATTTTTAGTAAATATTTAGAAAAACTACAATTTTTTACCTTCCTCATATTTTAAATGAAAGTAGAGTGTTTAACACGGATGTAAGTCATCGATTCCTACTTGGACTATAGCCGCATTAATTTTAAAAATATACTGATCATGTTATTAAAATCAAAATAAATAATATAAAAAAACATAAGTACTATATTTATATCGTTATTCCTTATATTAGTAGTGAAAAGCAGAGAGATTCTTATTCGGGCTATAGCCGCCCGAAAATATTCCAAACAAAATTTTACGTAAAATTTCACAAATAGTTCAAACCTCTCAATAAATTTTTAGTAAGTATGTTATTTTATCAATGAATAATTTTTAGAAAAGCTACTTTATTTACTTTCTTTAAATTCGATATGAAAAGTAGAGAGCTGACCGTGGGTGAAAGTTACCAATTCCTTTCGACCCTTGTATAACAATCTACTAAAGTTGTGCACTTCCAACTTTAAACGGATTAAATCACGTATATTTAAATACGTAATGATAAATATACGCCATTTAAACCGTTTAAAGTTGTTTAATTACTAAGTGTAACAATCGCGAAAACCTAAGACAACATTGTGCACTTTCATTGCGCAGTCTCCGAAATGTATCCGTCAAAAGAAAGATATGTTGTTTAAAAAACTGATTGTGGTGAATGTACCACATTTTAGAGTTTTATCGTAGCAAGCTTGCAAAACTAAATAAGGGTGCCGTGCTGCCCGTGGGGCGCCGGGCTGCCCGTGGGGTGCCGGTCTGTCCGTGGGGTGTCAGGCTTCCCGTGAGGTTCCGGGCTGCCTGTGGGCTTAAGATGAGCCGTACGTTCAAGGATTTCTCAACGTTCCGCGGTCCAAGTTATTTAAAACGAAATATTTAGTTTGTGATATCTTTGAATATTTACGGGAAAATAATTAAATAACCACTATTGTAACAAAAAAAGAATGATTGAAATCGGAAAACGCAACGAAAAATTACAACTAAATGTACATTTTGACTTTCATCCCCTTTCCCAAGAGAACCGTACTGAATTTCGGGATAAAAGTATTCGTAGTATGAACTCGAATCGTGCTAAGTTTCATCCAAATCCATTCAGTAGTTTTGGAGTGATGCGAGGCCGGGATACAAACAGACAGCCAGAAAAAAAAACAGTTTTTGCATCAGATTGCTCTCAAAACATATTTTCAAAATATCTGCAATGTACAGAATTGGACCTGTTACAGTTTTATTATAAGTATAAATAGATAAATGTAAGCGTCTTACCCCTCGCGCTTCCCTACCCGCCTTCTGCAACCTGTTATAGGTATAGATTAGACTGATTAGAGCATTGCATGTTATGAAAAATATACGTAGGGAAGTTGTGCTTATCGTAATAAAAAAACTGTGTTTTATCGATTGAAAAATCAGTCTTTTGGAGAGGTCCGACTACAGACTTATCTATTATACCTATACGATAAGGTGCAAATGCCAGCTTAAGATGACCCGTACGTTGAAAGGTTTCTGTACATTTTGGGTGTCAAGTTATTTGGAACGTAATATTTAGGTTGTGATGTCTGTTATTTCTGAACTTCAAAACCGATGACTTTGAAATATTTACGGGATAAATTAAAAGTACCACTATTCTAATAAAAAAATCGGCCAAGTGAGAGTCGGACTCGCGCACGAAGGGTTCCGTACCATTAGCTATACATCGTTAGACTTCATATTTTAACCTTTTTTTGTTTTAACGTGATCGAGTCCAACTCGCACTTGGCTAACTTTTTGTATTTGTTGTTATAGCGGCAACAGAAATACATCATCTGTGAAAATTTCAACTGTCTAGCTATCACCGTTCTTGAGATACAGTCTGGTGACAGACGGACGGACGGATGGACGGACAGACGGACGGACGGACAGCGGGACAGACCGTTTTTACCCTTTGGGTACGGAACCCTAAAAAGAACGTCTGAAATCGGACTACGCGTTAATAAATTACAACTAAGTGTATATTTTGACTTTCATCCCCTCTCCCAAGGGAACCATGCTGAATTTCGGGATAAAAAGCTAAATTATCCTACCTTGTAGTATGAACTCCAATCATGCTAAGTTTCATTGAAATCCATTCAGTAGTTTTGGAGTGATACGCGGCCGGTATACAGACAGACAGACAGACAGACAGACAAAAATAAAAAAAAATATAGTTTCGGCATCAGTATCAGCTACAGAGTACTGTACATTTTTTTTTTTCAAAATATCTGCCATGTACAGAATTGGATCTGTTACAGTTTTATTATAAGTATAGATTTAATTAATAAGAATGCTGAAATTTGGGTACCTTATGATTTTAATAGCCTCGTGTAATATTCTTGACATGGGACGGGTCACCGATATGTGGATTGTCTAACTGGATGTAGTGGTGTTTCCTGAACATGTTCACAAACTTCGAACTTGTTTAAGCGTCTGTTCTTCATGTCAGCGATGTGTTCTTTTACCCGTATACCAATAATATAACTGTATAAAAGATCCTCTTTGTTTTCCCAATGTATGATAGGCCACATACCCAATCAAGTATGTAAATCCCTGCATTATTGCCTTTGACCGATCCTAAAAATTGGCTGATCTTGTGAGGCTTAAAATTAGTTTTGATTGAATTTCGATAGCTCGTCTTAAAATATTAACAATTTTATCAATAACACCCTTGATGTAAGGAAAGATGGCAGGTTGTCGCTCAACTGTGCCTGTGGCAAAAGGCTTGTGCTGGTTTCTGTGGCTTATTCGTGGGAGTTTGTGATTAACTGATTATTGATTAACTCTGCACGAGAGCTAAGAGTTCGACTCGCGCTTCATAGTTTTTTTTTAATAACACAGACATGGTACACATGCTAGAACTCAAGTTATTGAAAGTACTGTACAGTGTACATATAACGGTATATTACTTATTTAATATACTGTACACGAATATAACTATTTGTGTTTTAATTAGGTACTCAGCAACCTAAAAAATGTAAGTAATGCGAAAAACTTCCCAACGAGTAACACTGTTACATGTTAGGGTGTGACCGTTGGGAACTCACCTTTATTAGCAATATATATTCTATTAAATCTAAGATACACCGCTCATAACTTCAGATAATGTAAAGATGAAAAAATGTGCTACTTTAGAATGACAGGAGTCAAACAATGTCAGATTGAGGAATGATTTTGACACGAACCGACTGCAATTTGAACAATAATTGCCTCTTACTGCGCGGGACCAACTATAATTTTATATTGTCATTACTATTATTAAAGAAAAGTGGCCGTCCAACCGTTAGTGACCGTTATTTTATCAGAACACTTTCAAATATGGAATCCGTGCGCGATTACAATCCGTAATGAGTGATTGGTTGATTGAGATTTCAAATTTGGAACGCGCGGATTCATTATTTACGGCCAGGTACCTAACTAATGTATATTGCTTCTGCATTGGATTTACAATTAATCAAATAATAAAAGAGGTCTCTGAACTTTCCAGTTTATACCTAGCTCTTTTAATTATGGAATGTTATTTTTTTACCTTTTACAGTTTTGTACGTATCTAATCTTCTATGGTTGCTCACTTAGTTCACGGTATAATAAAGAAACAAAGCGAAGATGACCCCCCCTACCCTAATCATTACATTAATCTATAACATCTAATACTTCTTCCTAACACTGTAGCACATAGCACCTACTTGCTAGACATTGGTGGTGCTGCCATTGTCAATAATGATATTTCCCCATTTATTACTTATATATTCAATTATCTTTAACCTGTTTATAAAGAAATTGTAAAATATAGTATAGTTTATAGTTGCAGATCATAAATGTTCCTGGTAACAAACAGATTACTCTATTAACTAAAAATAACACAACACCACCAATTAAAAAAATTGCTTCGCGCCATCGGACGTGAATCACGACTCGCAAGCACTGGGAAGTTACTGCGCATGCGCTGAATATGTCATTAGAAACGTTAGTGGCGGGAGATGCCATATTGAATTGCCATTCTACTGCCAGCTGACGAATATATATAACGAATTTCTTGCTACAAGTGAATATGGATTAGTGCTTTCGTCAAATACATATGTAGGTATATAATGGACTAATTTTCTACGAATCGAATAAAAATAATAATTCGGTAGAATCACAAAAGTCTGTAGAAGGCACAATAACTGAATTTATTGTGAGTCTCAAATCGGATGAATTATTTATTTAATTTAATCTGAATAAGTAAATCGTAAGTCATTGATTGTAGGTACTAACATATTTGCATATCCGCTATAATCCGCTACATCGATCAAAAACATAACTAGTTAATTGCCGATATCTCACTAGAATGAAAATAACTAGTCAAAGTCAAAATCATTTATTCAATTTAGGCGTCTACGACGCTCTTATGAAGGTCAATTACAAATTTTAATATTGAAATATACTACATTGTACTGCCACGTTCAGCAAACAAAAGTTATAGAGCCACTGCGAGAAGAACGGGCAAGAAACTAGTAATGTATCTTTATCTGTAATAATAGCGGCTTTTATATACTTATGTATATGCCTCCCTACTTCATTTCAATGGAAATGCCTTCTGTTCTTCCGTGGTACGATAAGCATGGCCCAACTAAGCCGCCAGGAGGTTATCAAAAACTGCCGTTGCTTGGTGAACTGTTCAAGGTCTCGTGGGAATCTCAATTGATATTCAAGACATGATAACTTCAATCTTTTTGTTCCAACGTCTTCCAATATGACAAGTCATTGGAAAATTTAATAATGTAGCTATTTGTTAAAGAGCTAAAGAGATACTATTCCATCGTCATGAGAGGGTGGAACCAAAAAAGAAATATTATATCTATCAAAGTCGAAGTCAAAATCATTTATAAAATTTTGGCGTCTTTGACACGCTTTTTTAATCAAAACCTTTTTTACAAGCAGCTTGAATTTGCCTTCTGTGAGAAATGTAATATCTTTAGGATTTTTTATATAAAATCGTTCACAATTACTTAGCTAAGAAATACTTTTTATTGGTCTCTGCTAATCTTAACACTGCTAGCTGGCACCGCTAGTATATTTTATTCCTAGTGTTTTAATTATGGTGGCCGTTTACATAAAATTCAATAAAAAATTCTTTAATGTATATATACGATATTTTTAGGATTAAAATTTTATATTCTTACTTCACTGAACACGAGCTAGTACTCATTACATTGCATTGGATTTGCCATTAGAATCTAAAATGGTGACTTGAACAACTACGCCACGTTAAGAATTCTATCAAGAAGAAAACGTCTTTACCATATTTATTATTAAATTCAAAACTCCGTCCGAAAGTCTAGTACCTAATGCACTAGAATCTAGGTATTCTTTCAAGATTATTACTGTTAATTATGAATGATGACGTCAACTTAATTAATGGCTGTAGAACAACCAGCTGTTGGGTGGGTACTGTCCTTGGCATGCAGCTGGCATAGATACATAGACTAGACAAGTAGTTTAAGCCCAGGGTGGATAATTAATACCTTATTTTTAACTATATGATGTTTTATTCCAACCTCCTTTAATGCAATAAGATCTACTTTGAAAATGGATACTTAATTCCTAATTTTTATTAACTTTATGCTGTTTTATTCCAACTTCCTTTTATACAATAAGATCTACTTTGAAAATTACAGCCCAAGAACCGGGAAATATTAAACAATTAATTATAATTCCATACATGACAACATTGAATTCAAATTATTCAATGCCAATCCGACCAATGTTAGGGATATCAGCCTTGAAGTATAATAAAATAACAACTGAGACTGTACGTCTGATGTTTACTTCCACAGTGTTATGTTTACCTGGTAGATCAGCAGACGTGTGCAGTGCCAGTTTTATGTTGTTTTTCCTGTGAGCCATTTTGTAAGTCATGTTTTCATGTATATATTCAATTTTAACGCAATTTGAACCAGTTTTTGAGGAATGTAGCCATTTTCGATGCTGTTTCGTAATTTCTCGATATTCTTGAAGGCTGCATTTTTTCTTGTAGCCTCCGAGTTGTATTGTGTAATCCATTTATAACTCAAATGCTAATTGAAGTATATTTTCACCAAATTCTCTTGTATGCTCAAATTAATAATTTGTTAGTGTTCCCAGGTATGGTTAATCATGATCAATTGATCACACAAAGTGTGGCTTGAGTTTAGTTTGTCAACCTTGATATTTCTTTTGTTTCCAACTTTCAACCTCCAAGTTTAGGTACCTAGACCTTGTATTTAACTTACTACTAAACGTATAACGTATGAAACAGCTGATCTCCTAAAAAGTTAAGAACGCAGGTCAAATTTTGATTCGGTCGTCCGAGGTGTCCAACTTAGATGGACAGTGTTCTGGAAATAACACGAAATCTTCATCCCTTATAGAGCCTGAATACAAAAGTATTAAAACCATTCTTTGCTGACGTTGATGACTTAAATTATGGCACTGAATCCTTTACAGAGGGAGCCACAGAGAGAGCTATTCTTGGACTTTATTTGCGCTATAAAATTCGAAACCAGGAAAGTTTCTGAGTTTACTATGCAACGACGGCGTCGTGACTGTTGCAGGGACCGATTATAGATACGAATGACTCTCCTCTCTGTTCAGGTTCTGTTCAACAGTGACGTCTTCCAGGTGATGGTGAAACCTTTTAGGTGAAGATAACGATGGCACGAATATTGTATTGTAAATATCCAGTACCTAGCTTTCATTACCATATCGCTGGTAGAGAAGACCTTGTTTGCCGACAAACGTCATTAATTTATATAAGCAAGCCACATATATTTTCAGAATGGTATTGTTTTCCTTATTATTGCGCCAATTTATTTGCATCGACTTTTGCAATACAATACCCAGTGTATCATTTCATTTGCGTAGATTGTCCCGACCGACTTACGACGGCAAAGCATGTTTACGCAATCACACCACAGGACTAAATTCAATGAAATACTACACACTACGCAATTCCGCTAAATCAGCATCTACTGATTACCTTGCAAATAATTGTCATTTGTAAATTTTGTAATCACTAACTGCAAAAAAAAACAATTGCAAAGAATATGACTTAAAATCAAATCTTAGAAAAACCACAAGCCACAAGTTTTAAATAGTTCAAGAACAAAAAACATAGGTAACCATAACATTTGATGATCTATGGAAAATAGGAATTGCATTCATAGACGATTTGTTAAGTTAACTGCAATAATACAGTCAATGAAACAACTAGCCAAAAAAATAAACATGTTTCTATTCAAACTAACTTAATGCACCTTTCTACGTATCGGCGATGGCAATAACTCAAAGCTCCATGCACTTTTTGCTCTAATAAATGTCATTGTTTGAATGAGGTTGCAAATCAAGTTTTCCCAGAGGCAGATCGATTCATTTTAGAAAACCTCCTTTGTATGTAAATTTTATCGAAATCTTCAGCAAATTTCGAAGATAGTCCTTTCTTTACATATATATTACTACGTATCTATTTAACTACACATGCCTACTATCAATGTACTATCATTTGATATATGGTAGTGCACTTCTCTGCTCCATTTCAAAAGGATCGGTCCCATTCAATATACGAATCTTGTCCTTGACTCTGAATGCTTTGTCATATAGGTAAGTACTATTAGTAAGTCTGTGGTCAAACTCTATTGGCTTTGTGGCGCACTTTTTTGTTTATTTTTCAACTGTGTTGCCAACTTTTGTCAGTTTTACCCCAGATATAGTTACAGGTACTTGAAAATTCCGCGATGATAATGATAAGTCTAAAATTGTCTAAGATATACCAAGATATGCACATTATCTATTCGCAGATAAATAACGAAATACGACATTGTGATGCAAATAAATTACTGCAAAATTTGGAAAAAAATAATCGTAGGTACAGTCGTGAGTTGACCTCTATTTTTTTTTTTATTTCAAATATGTTTTATCTTATAATGTTTGTTAGGACTAGCAGATGTCAACCCTAAGAGGTTGTTAGCATATTACCAATAACCCTGTATATTTATGTTTATAGTTTTAGTCGGTATTAGCACATTTGTTTTATCGATCTTGATATAACCCTTCTGCTTCCCCCTTCGGTAAATGCATTTTCCCACAAAAAAAGAAGATAGGTAGCCAGAGTAAAAACCAAAGACTAAATTTTTTTTCTATAAGTAGGTATGTGTCCGATATGGTCTTAGAAAAGAGGTCTTGCGCGACCGATGATAAATCGTTACCTACCTAGGCTACCCACCTCCTAACTATTTTTGTATAATGTGATACTTGCATATCTTATTCATCTCTTATCCATTATCGTAACACAACAGCAGCTGTTGATAGAATGAGCTGTTCAGATTACGAATCAAATCTAATACCTAACCAGGGTTTAGTCACGTAGAAAAGTCATTGGTACAGTCAGCAATGTGAATCATAGAATCAGCGAGCCGATTTCAACTAAATTTGATGCCGCTTGTGGAATTCCAAGGACAACAGATTTTTAGGTGCTCGTGCATACGGGGCTATCTCTTAATTTGATATCAAAACAATACAAAAACAACACGTGATAAAATGCGTGGCAACATACTAAAATTTCAGCTTTTAGCGCAGAATTTAAGTTAGCTAAGTAGGTAAGTACCTACACAGCTGTCCATTTATGCACCCACAATGACAAAGAATTTGTTTTTCTTTTCATTTATATTTAAGTAAAATAGCATTTCTAATTTTTTGTTACTTGCGAAATCTAATGCAATTTTTTACGACTTTAATCAGATTTTGTTAGTAATAAATAATTGTTCTTGCTTAATGATGCAGGTACTACCTACCCGTGTTTGATGTTTTCAACATTGCCAGAGTTGATCATATATATAAATAAAAACCAGCAGTTGAGTTCCTTCAAAAATATATTAGATCGTGCGTCCATGTTTCGACCCCCACCCGTAGCTTGAGCTTCACTGCATGGTGGAAGAGCACTTTGCCAATACTCGCCTGGCTAGCTACCACCCTCAAGTAGAAAACTGTCGTCAAGCACGTAACAGTGTATTCCAACAGCAATATGAGAGCCAGTAAAATTACAGGCACATGAGACTTAACTGTTACTCGTATATGTCTCAGAGTGACAGCCGCAGTGCAGATCATCATTTGTGACTAAATGTATCTGTTATATGCAGAGGTTACAGCTTAAAATTATGTGGGCTTCGTGATTGATCCGCGACAATCACATAGGAATAAACCTTACTACAAAGATTAAAAACTGCAATGGAATAGAATAATTGGCCGGACTTAGGATAAATAATAATTATATTGTCGGACTTAGGATAAATAATAATTATATACGTTCATGAATGATCAAAAATCTTTAGTTATAACCTACAAGTTCTTAGTAGGTGACACATAAAGTGTAAGAGTCTTATCTTGAAATACTGAGCCTAATCCTGATTCATGGATCGACAACGTCAACTACTTCGAGGAATGCTGAAAAGGAGTTTATCAGTTTAGTCATGTTCACTGAATTGGAACGTCTTTTACTTCCTGCCATTTATTGATTCCACTTTTGTAGTAGGTAAATTTTATTGTATATATTTAATGATCCTACCAACTAAAATTTTATTATAAAACTATGTAGCTAGGACTGTCAAGCTAGGAGCTATATGAATATGACTTATTCATATGATTTATCCCTTATTTATTATTCACATATTGGGTCGGTGAATATTTTGTCAGTCTGATATATTTTATTTATTTTGAGTGTCAGTAATTCTTGGCTAGTCTGAACAAGAGTTTCGGCCTCATCACCATTGACCATCAGATGATATAGTGGTCAAATACAAATTTGAAAGATTTGGGCTTAGTTTGTGCGCATAATGTCAGAACAGGACCGCAAAATATCATGCGCCAATTTTCATATATATGATTAGAAACGGAAATAGTCAGATTCCCATGTAGACGAAAAATCGGCCAAGTGCAAGTCGGACTCGCTGCACGAAGGGTTCCGTACTATTAGCTATACAACATTAGACTTATTTTAAACCTTTTTTGTTTTAACGTCCGTGAGTCCGACTCGCACATGGCCAACTTTTTGTATTTGTTGTTATAGTGGCAACGGAAATACATCATCTGTGAAAATTTCAACTGTCTAGCTATCATCGTTCTTGAGATACAGCCTGGTGACAGACGGACGGACAGAGGGACGAACGGATGGACAACGAAGTCTCAGTAATAGGGTCCCATTTTTACCCTTTGGGTACGGAACCCTAAAAATGAACGTTTCAGTCAGAAACAAAAAACTTACTAACGGTTCGTCTTTATATAAAGTGGATTTTAATATATCAACAAATCTGCGGGGGGTGGAATGGAATCGATAAATGAATGTGTTCCAATCATGTTTAATTTTCGTCTACGAACGTGGTGTATCTATTCCATTCACAATTCGAAAATTTTAAATCTACAATATAAGTAAAAATGAGTGGAACACATTCAGTTATCGATTCCACACCACCCACCGCAGTATTGTTTATATATTAATAGCCACGGTATATATGCATTTTATGGATAAACCGCTGAATGATATGGCAGAGGTGACCACATTTTGCCAGACATGTTTGTTTCCATGCTCGCCCACAGAGAGCGAGCCTATTGACATCTATGCACAGTTCTAAACTCCAGACAGCTTTTGAAGAAATTGTTTGTCAGACAAAACTAACAACATGTCCGACCCGGGGATGAAACCTAGGACCTCAATATTCCAAAGCGAAGCTTTTACACACACACCCTCACACGAGGCAACATTTTATAATTTATTTTATGTGTACCTGCCTTGAATCCTTCTTTTCCTACATTTGGCACGTATCCAAGTAACTTAATGGATATTCTGGTTCACAGTTAATTTACCGTGTGACAGCAAATTTTTTATGTGACTCAACAAATATTTGGAAACATATAACTAAACACCTAGGGATAATTTATTTTATGGATAAAAATGGCATTATGTTTTCCTCATTTACATATATGTATGTATATAACATTTCCTTAATTATATTCTACTTACATATCGCATAAAATTATTGTCCTTCATGTTCCATGTTGGAAATTTAGAAATAAAGAAATGGTAACCCTTTCATGTTTCAACGAATCAAACCATTGGCAAGGACTACCTATATGTAACCAGTTGCCAATAAATGAAAAAGAAATAAGTATCAATTTCTTGAAAGGGTTACGTTTTTCTATATTACCCGATAAAAATACATCTGTACGGCTAAAAGTAATGCACTTTTACATTTTATTAAAAAGAGTTTTTTTTATTAATATCTGTATGTTGTAATGTAAATGCCGCAACGAAGTAAAAAAAATATGAATTCAAGTTTGTAAAACCACTTAACTCAGATTTTCCCGTATCAATAAAAATACAATCATTATAATAGTCAATCAAGCTACTATTTAAATGATATAACATTGAATTTATTGTCGGATTCAAGTTAGGCATTTAATCGAGGTTCCAATGTTTCCTAGACAGACAGCTGAGTTCAAAGACCTTTCGGCGACTGTGGTTGATTGCTAATCTGTCTGTACGCTGCACGTTTCCACACCAATAAAACTAACATAGCCCTTACTGCAACTAAATAAACCTCTAAATCGCCTTGCAAATTTATTTAACTTTTTTATATCATCAACAATTTAAACTTATACCTTATTGTTAAAAGTCAACAGAGTAAAATCGTTTGGCATACCTATTTCTTTTTGTAATTACTTCTAGTTTTTTGGTGTTTGAATGAAGCCAGACTAAATTTTAAGTATACCAATTTATAATAATTCTTCCTGCTTAATTAAAAAATAGTAAAATAACTGCTGTCCGTGACTTGAGGATTTAGTGATTCGTATGATGTGAGGATTTTTAGATCTAGGGCCTTATCACTCTTTTCGGGAACTCGTGGGTAGGTACTCACTAAGAGAATGGTTGCGATTTTTAGAAAAAGATTAATGAAATTGTAATTTAATGTATTAAATATGTTTATTTACTATTAATTACAATAAAACTGGAGACAACAATCCGTTGCCTTTTTTCATGAAAATGGGGAAAATGTATATAGTATATAATGATTTCATTACATATTAGTTAAAATTGATTCAGATAGCTTTTTCATGATTATATTTTTTTATATCTGGTAACCCAATTTGTATCGGAAACTAAACACTAGGTCTACATACGAATAATTCTATACAGATACATATTATTTATAGATTTTTTGTCTTTATATTCTTATGTATAACTTACTAAAAAAATATCTTCTTCAATCAAGTACCTTTTAATTCTTTGGTTTTACACTCGCAGCGAAATGTTTACATTTCTCATAGTTTTATCATAATGGCCAATGCTTGTTTCATGTTTTAAAAATATGTCACGGACTGTAAAAACAAAGGTAGGTTAGGCATATAATGTTTAAGTACTGTATTGTATGTATCTATAGATTTTCCAAACATAGGATACATGTCTCTTAAAATTAAGTTATGTTGTATTATGTTATGATCCACGGAATTGATAATTTCGTTCGCGAGTTGAGCCTCGAAAATACTTGTGCTGACTAGGACAATATCATACTATTAAATCCTTTAACTTCCGGATAAGGAGAACAATAGAAATACATTCATAAATGGACGATACCGGCCACGAGGATGCAATGAGTTAACCTGCAAAAATCATCAAATCAAGGTACAAAATTACAAGGAAAGGAAACATTATAACTACGAGCGAGAACCCGCGTCTACCCGCCCCTATAACCGGGACATGCTCTTCCAACTGAGATATCGTGTTGAATCAGTCATAGCTCAAATGTATCTCTTCTCTCCTACCGTTTAACCGTCTTAAAGGGACGGCATATATTTGCAAATACACAATTGGATAAAAAGTTTGAATTCTTGAATTCACAATTTTGGATATATCTAGGAATTATACAGGGTTATGGGTAAAATGCTAATAACCTTTTAAGTTGCCTTCTGCTAGTCCAAATAACACAAACACTTTGAGATATTTTGTTTTGTTTTGAAGAAATTTATTTTGTTTTTTTGTTTTTTTCTGTTTTAAAGCGTACTCCGAGTCAAGAATGCCCGACGCGGCAACACTAGACCGCGCTGTGCTCCGTTTGAATATTTTCATCGAGCAAAGTAGTAAAAAATATAAAATAGTACATTACAGGCACAGAAACTTTTAACATCAGGTAGTCCTCGTGCTTATTCAGGCAAATAAATAGAAAATAAACACAAAAAAATATATATAAAAGATTTTTTTTTTTCAAAACAAAAATAACATTACATAATGTTTGTTGAGACTAGCAGAAGTCAACCCTAAGAGGTTATTAGGGTTAGCCTTGTATAGTAATTTTTAAATATATGGGCTACAACGCAAGTTCTTTTAGCTCGACGTAAAATTTAACTACAGACATCCCTCAAAAATCCATCGTAAATAAAATAAACAACAAGTAAAATTACCACACCACCTAACTCATGTGCCCATAAAGCCCAGTAAAAACACTCATCGGTACAATCTTTGGCTTATGGCTGACGCTTCTGATCTCTAATTAAAAATATAACAACGCCTGTTTCTATTCAGTCATCGGCACATCTGGTGGCAGTAGTTTGATCCCTCCATCTTGATGGTCTCAGCTTCCTCACTTCGCTCCAAGGCACGTGACTCACGCCGTTTATGGCTTACAACAACACACTTCACAAGCTATTAAGCTGAGAACAGATATATAATATCCTTTTTACATGCATGCCATGGATGCGAGAGGCCGTAGATAATAATAAATCACATTCAGAATGCTTTCAAAATTGAACAGAATTTTATATAATTACGTTACCA
This sequence comes from Plagodis dolabraria, assembly GCA_963854805.1. Lineage (NCBI taxonomy): Eukaryota > Metazoa > Arthropoda > Insecta > Lepidoptera > Geometridae > Plagodis > Plagodis dolabraria. The sequence continues at coordinate 210 of CAWLAX010000025.1, read as the reverse complement.
AATCTACTCGTATGTAGGTCGTAGAAAAAGGTTGCATTCTAGTGATGTTTAGAGACATTTTTCCGTTAGATGTTTGAACTTTGAACGAACATGATTACATTAAAATAATATAATGAATAGATTCAGGCGTTACTTTGTTAGAAAAAATCAAATTAATATGTAATAAAACACCTAAATAATAAAAAATATATTCAGTGACATTCCACACAA